>BGZK01004793.1:0-11495 GCA_005406025.1 Eumeta japonica | reverse complement strand
AATTGCATTATCAAAATACTAAGGCGTATTGTTTCAAGTCAAAATATTAAATCTATTTTATTTGTAATATCTGACTGTACAATATGTAGCAATCATATAAGTTTTGTATTGAAATGTACTAGTATATTACAAAATTATGCATTAATAAACGTTTTTGTTCAAAATTAATAACCATCAAACGCTACATATGTTAATATTTTTCAATTATATTTACCTATATCATTAAGCACTATTATGAAAACCTGTAATTACATGGTTATTCATTTTAATTATTTGACTGGTATAATTACCAGTCACAATAACTATTGTGACTTGTAATTATATTCTAAAGTAAAAACATTTGAAGACTCAAAATAATTAGTCATTTTCAGATTGATTATATTTCTATAGAAATTGCTGAATAACGTATAGAATATAGATGTATGCCACGATGTTCTCGTAATAGATATCAAAGCTTACGATGAAACTTTCATATTGATAAAGGTTTGCTTTTCAAATTTATCTACACGGCTCTGCCTGCGGGGATTTCAATTGAATTCCTTCACTATTTTATTTGTCCCTATTTTATATCTTCCCCTATTTTATTATATTGGCCCTATTTCTAGAAGTTATTACATGGCGCGCAAATACTATGCGCATCATGTATAAACCATTAAAATTAAAAAAAAAAACAAATATCATTTTTTAAGAGTACATCTACGTAAAATTAAAAAAAAAACATACTAAACAGTTATCGAATAGGACATATCATAAGTTTATATAGATTTTGAACATAATTAATAGTTTAGTATTATTTATAAGCATCAAGACAATAGAGCTAATACAGCTTTAGTGTTACTAGACGCTTTTATTTTATCGACCATATGTTCGACAAGAGGGCCACCTATCTCCGGTCCATGAATGGCCCAAAAAAATGACATACCAACGAAATTTCCAGAAGGAGCGAAAGCTACACTCATCACCCATGACGAACGCAACGGTATGACCTGAACCTTGTTTCCGCTCCATGTATCCCAAATTATGAGTTTGCCGTCGAGCGAGCCCGTCACGCAGTGCCTGAAACAGACAGACGGTCAATCATATTCATTTAAAGTTCTTCGATTATTTTCGTTTCTAAATATATATTTTTTTATATTTAGAAACTAATACAAACGATACAATCAGGAAAACGTGTAAAAATAACTATCACTGAAGAGACATAGAAGGCAAGAAGGAAATGGGAAATTGGAGAGTTTAAGAACGTCGCGAGGCTGCGATAAGAAGACTAAAAAAATCAGAAAAACAGGCAGAGGAAAGAGACTCGATATTATCAGTGTTTTCTGCAATCTTAGTGTTTCATTTTGAATTTCAGTAATGCTAACCATGATTAAAAATAAAATGTATATCTATAAAATTTGCGTATAACGTGCATCAATTTTAACTATGTATTTTAAAAATCCTTCACAATTAATTTTGTAATTTTAAAGCAAATTGAATTTTAGAACTACTAAGTTGAAAATCCATAACTGGACGATATTTAAAAACTCAGTTTTTTTGATGCATAATATGATATTGTGATTTAACATTATTACTAATTCTCACTAAAATTTATTCCTTTCATAAGAAAACAATTGACAGTAAGTATAAACGTAAAATAAATAGAAGAAAGAACCTATAGAAATATGATAGAAAACATGAAAATATATAGCATAAAATAACAAATTGAAAATCGCACAGTACAGTTCTTAACTGGAGAACTATTTTTTTCAGAAACAGCTCAGGTTATTGATGAGGCTTGAAAAGCGGTGTATTTAAAAAGGTGAAATAAAATATCTCGGGTCTATTCTTCTTTGAAATAAAAAAAAATGCTACAAGTTTTGAATAACAAAATTTCAAAATTAAATGCTTTTTATCAGTACAAATATTTAAAGACATCTTACCTAGAATCACTGCTGTAGTGAACCGAATTCACTTTGTTTATGTGTCCTTTTAGGGTCTTTTGAGTAGACAACCTTATTTTGGGAATGCCAGATAAATCTGCACACTTATCATCTAATTTAGCATCGGCAACTTTCTCCTGATCGGCCTGCATTTATTGAAAGCTTTAATGATTTACACGCACAACGGAAATCGGCTAAAATCAAGAAAAGACGTTTAAAAGCATCAAAAAACATATATAGCAGCAGCTATAACTCACCTTCACTTTGTCTATAAGATCCTTGAGTTCCTTTTTGAGGGCAGTAGTTTCTGGATCGTCCTTCGGCATTTTATTTCGGTGACGTATTTATCACTCGGGCGTACCAAGCAGTCGTTGTTCCGACGGTGCCGTCAAATGCATAAGGTGCTCTCATCTATTCATAATCTGGTTATACAAATTGGATTTCTCGAAGCCTCAAGGTAGATGAAGCCTTTAAACGTGTTTAGAGACAATTTACCTGCTGCTTATTTCTAGGCAGTTGCTGTGAAAATTTCTTAGCATTCGATGTTATTGCCTTTAGTAATGGAAAATAATTTGTTATGTCATAGCTGTTTCGTCCGGTTTTGCCTACGTAAAATTTTGTTTCAGAGTAATACATTTATTAATAAAAAAATAAGGGAAACGAAATTAACAACATCCCATACTGGTTTAAAAAAAATCTTTACAATAAAATATTGCTTTCATGTCATATTCTAAAAACTTGATTATTTTTTTTTGTAAAAAACATGTCAAAATCCACATAGTCATTCCAAAACAAATTCTTATAATAAGTTGAATTCTTTTAAAATTTCAAGTAAAATCTGAGGAAACCATTGGTATTCCAGGTATAAAGACAGTTTCGCCAGCTCTGCAGCTACTCATTTGTATTCTCAATGACATTGTTTTTTGAACTTAAGATCGAGATATATACACTAGCTTTTGTCTGCGGTTCCGCCCGCATAGACTCGAAAGTTTCATCGTAATCGGATCAATAGATTAGGTACGTACAGAGGATAGACATACGTACTTTGATTTATTGATATAGGTAGTTGTCGCCCATGGCTCCTCCATTGTGAACATAGAACGATTTTCTACATATTTTGTCTCGAATTGTGACCCTGTGATCCATACATCCATCATAATTCCGATCCCCTTCCTCGCCTTTAATTTCTTCTCGATTTAGGCCCGATGCCAGTTTTGCTTCCGATCTCGAGATTGGTTCCACTTTATTTAAATTCCAATAAATTATACCATTTATAAAATAAATTATACCTATTTCCGAAAATACCTGGGACAAATAAACAGACAGAGAGATATAAAGTGTTATTTTTTTATACAAACCTTGTCCTGACAATAACGAACACAACAAAAAAAAAAATTTCCGATCGGTCAAGCCGTTCTCAATTAACACTCGGACATACATGGTCCATTTTTCTTTTATTTATAACAGGAAGTTATGTATACCACAAATTGATTGGATTGTTCATACACATACACAATTTCAATAAATCATAAAGGTTAATCAACAATTACATACAAGTTTACCACAGTTATGAATATACATTTAATGAAATACATGCTAAATAGTAACCTAATTATAGATACTAAATATTTATTTTTTTACATACATACATTGAAACCGAACATAATACACCAGCCTTTTTTTGTAATAAAAACGTTTGTAAAAGTTTCCTATGATATCTATAAGCTATCATCTGTATTTAATGTCAATGCTTGGGAAACTTTATTTTTGACGATTTCCATCGCCCGTCGCCGCACGAGTTCTAAAGGCTAAAAATAAGGGCATGAAGTCACCCATCCTGTTAATCATTACGTCTTTAGAGACCATAATGATTATGATAATTAGTAGATATATAATTTACCTCTTTTTGAAAATGTCTCTTCTGGACAAAAGTCAATGTAAACGTTCTATGCACTTCGGACACTATCTTCTCATCATTACGTCCTGCAGAATGTCACTTCTGGAAAAATTCGGAAAAACATTCGCATATTCACGAAGGACCGAATTTCGAAACGATAAAAGCCAAGGGACGGTCAAGGAGTATATCGGAATAGAGATCAAGTAGGGTACACAATACGGTAAAATAAATAGGAAGAACGACCATATTATTTAAGAATTCAACTTGTTCACCTAACAATGCACTTAACATCGCATTCAGCTTTCGGTATCCCTTGTCCTCCTGTAGCACTCAAGCGCTTGGATAATGCTACGGAAATGGTATGTTAAATAACGATAATGAGGTTCTTTAAGAGCACTCAACGTATGAACTATTCTCCTATAGGCACTAGTGCACTTCGACTCGGTTCTATGAATGCCCCACAATTTATTTGTCGTAGATTCAACAACGCCTTTGTCTGCGAATGCACAATCTATCATATAATTGGTCATATTATTTTGAGGAACAATTCATGTATATTTTTATGGGGCAAATCGTATTTATATTCATAGAAAAATAATTTCTAATTTTTTACATAAATAAACTTTTCAAAGCATTTGTGATAAGTTTTGTATTTTTTTTTTCTTATTGGATGCAGAGACGGTCTCTGGACTCTATTTCATCATAGATAAATAGTTTAGAATATAATAAAAATTCATTTGTTCCATAGACATAAAAATTACTCATTGCACTACGAACGTTTTTATTTTTAACTTCCCGCTACCGAAATATTATTTTTTTAATTAGGAAGTTACCATTTATAGTCCCATTTTCAAAAATTAAGTTTTCATCAGATCTTGATTTTTCAAGGTGCTAAGATCATTTTCCGAGTGATGTCTGTACATTTATACAGACACGAACACAATACGCGCGCGCGTATGTGTGCGTAAGCTTTTCACAACTTTTGAACAAAATAACTTATTGAAACGCGATTTTCAGCATTCAAAAGAAATTCATTCAACGTTCTAAAATTTTTAACCGGTTCAGCTTGGTAAATTTTGAAAAATCTAAATTTAATTTTCAGATCAATGATTTTTTGATATAACTTTTAAACTATCTTACTGATCTGTATCAAAAATCAATCTGCTTGTATTTCTAAAGATCCATCAATTTTTGCAAGTCGTATAGAAATCGATTGATTTATTTAAAGAGAGATGTTTCGTTTAGCATAACTCGGAAACGTTACGTCCAGTCTGGTTCAGATCTAAACCTGAAATTTCGTAATTACGTTGGCTTTCAGATGCTGCAATCGCAGGAAACGTCTATTCAATAGTTTAGTAGATGCGGTGCATATGAAATAGGTTTTTGCAACATAGCTCGGTAACCGTACGACCGATTGGCATATAGTAAATACGTTAAAATTAGTAATAAATATAGGCAATCGATTGGTGTATGAATGGTGAAGATCGGCCTAAACACTAGAGAAATGACGCACAACAAACATTTTTATCATATTTAAGTATAGCATCTAGCATATCTCGAAGACGTTACGTCTATGTTAAGTGAAAACTTTTCTAAAAGGAGTTTTTTTAGAACATTTTTTAATTAAATTACAAATTTTTATTTCAAAATCTAATAAGTTCTTTTGGTCAAAAAATAACGTCGATTAAAATAAACTGTGTTAAAATCGGTTGGTTCGTTCGAGAGATACCGTAGGCCGTATTAAAAAAAAAAAATATTCAAATTAATTTTTAAAATTCTTGATGAATTGACGTTCAGTACTCGGTCATGTTTTTTGTTGCTTAAAAAACTGCATCGAAGCCACACAACTCAAAGTTGAATGACACGCTACAAAATATTACAGTTGCTGAAAAATAACGTTTTGTTTAATAAATTAGATTTTTTAACTCGATTTTCGTAGAGCTCAATACGTATTAATACTATATTTGCATATTAAAACCTAACTTTAAAAGCTCGACTTAATAATTTCTACTAGGTATGTTTTTGAACGATTTGAGCTCGAAAGTAATAAGAAGTTTTAGAGATGGCCTGCTGGTCAATCATAGCTCAAATTTTTAAGTTCGAAATATTACTATGTCTGTTGCTCCATGAGTTTTGCAAAACGAAAGTATTTATTAATATTTTTTTAAAATACGCACCATCAGAGTCTCTACATTTTTGCATACGTACAAATTAACTATAGACATCTCTTGCCATTTTCTTTTGAAATAGAAGCATAGGCATTATCCCAAGCATCTAATACTTTCTCGTCAGTTGCAAATTTTACCCTTATAATTTACTTTTTATGAAAGGAAAGTCCAAAATTGCAAGCGCAAGGTCTGGCTTATGAGGTGGATAATTTAACAATGTAAGCTTCGATTAAGTTAAAACTCCTGAGTTAAGTTTGCCGATTTACTGGGAAAGTGAAATTTACTGAATCTAGAAAAATATAACCAGATTTTATCATCTTTCAACTGCCGAAGTCATATTTCTTTAACATTTGTCTACACCGATTGATACAAGCTGTTAGTTGATTTTCATTGAGGGAATGAGAGATTTATTAAGAACATAATTTTCTTACATTTAAAACTTCATACAAATTGAATTTAAAGTGTATGCTCCAATATACGGAATATCTTATATTTATCTATAAGTAATTCGACGGTCAGTTGTAATTAGATTTTTAACTGCGACAATGTTTTCTTTGAATCTTGCTAGTCACTGGGAGGCCTGATATTTCATCATCTCGTCCTTTTTATAGTTTACTTTAATTAAAATTTTCTCCTTGAAATTTTTACCAAAGGAATATGGTAGAGGCAGAAGGACATTTATCGCCGAAAGTTTCATACATATCGTCATGGCACTCTTGGTATGATAATTCACTTTTAAAGTTGTAGTAGAATATGATTCGGCAATTGTGGTGACTAAGATAAGCCATTTTTAACAACTTTTCACTAATTATGCAACAAATAGACTGAATACATAAACAAGCTGTGTGCACGTTTGAACTTTTTAGCCTCTGTACTTATTTATGCGATCAATTAACTTACTAGGTTCGCTATATCGCAAGACTTATGGACCAACTTACATGTATTTTTGAACCGGAGAAGTCTAAAAACACATCGATAAATGTAATGGTGGGAAGTTTTAGGGACGCCAGCGGGGTCAACTGTTTTTATAAGAATTTTTGAAGACATTATTTTAAAACGATGTACATAATATTATTATCTAATTGTTCATAGCGATTAGTTGTAAAATGGATTCTAGGTAAAACAATAATAAGAAAATATAACTTGTTCGTAATTTATTTTAAATTGTTATACAATATAGTAACTTTGATATATGTAGATAGTAAAGGATACTTATGAATTACTAGCTTTAGCACGCGACTCCGACCGTGTGGATACATTAGACATACAGACACACGACATATAATTCCTTATTTTCTATATCACATAATCTTGTTATCATTGACAGGTACCAATCCGATCCCGTTTTCGATTAAAGTTTCGATTTCACAGTTAGTTTCGATTCTATTGCATTCTATTCTAATTCTGTGTCTCTGTTTTTTTTTTCAATCGCTTTCGAGTACGATATCGATCCCGATTCTGATATCGATTCCGGATATTGTCAATTATTGCACAGAAGCTAATCAGTGGGAGGTGTAAAATATCATGCGTAAAATCTAGAAAATATTGCGTTTGTGTGCTAAATTTCATCCAAATCCGTGCAGCCGTTTTCCATAATTGAGTTACAAATAACGCAATATCGACACAAAGTATCACATTTTTAATGTTTTAACAATAGGATACAATACTGAAAAATACGCAACGTAAAACCTACTGTTTATTTTAATTTATTACGACTTTTTTTTTATTAAGCCATTATAATTAATAATATCGGATTGTTGACATTCTCTTACTTTCGTTTTCGCTCTATTTCACCCTCTAACACCATATCTTACTCTTCAGCCTCCCTCTTAATCCTTATCGTCTTCTCTAACACCGTTCCTTCTCTTAACAAAGCAAACAATAAGCATGACCGAAATATAAAATAAAATAAAAAATTCTAGCTATAAGGAATCATACAGATAAACATACAATAAAAGAGTTGTATACTCTAGCAATACATTAAAGTTCACTAAAATCAATTTTAATGAACTTTTAGTGAAAAGTTGAGCTATAAATAAACATATAAACGAACAAAAAGTCACAAGCAAAAAGTAGCTTATGTCTATTCCCCAGTGTCAAACTATCTGCATGCCAAATTCATTAAAATTAATATAGCGGTTTAGAATGATAGCATAGCAGATAGACAGACAGAGACACTTTTGCACGTAGCATACATCATGAAATGGTATACTCTATTGGTAAATTTAAGTTCATTAAAATCAGTTTGACTATTGTTGAGCTATGAAAAAAGATACAAACGAACAGACATACACATAAAAAGTAGGCTATGTCATTCTCCGAGACTAAACTATTTCCATATCCAATTATATCTAAATCGGTAGAAGAGTTTAAGCGTGAAGAGGTAACAGACAGACAGACACAATTTCACATTTATAATATCAGTATGAATTACTGGAATTTTTTTTTGTCATATTTTAAATTTCGAACCATGAATAAGCCTTAAAATAACATTTCCTAAACATAATGATTAGAATAGAATAAGGCTTTTAGAAAAAGCAAGATTCAAATATTGCATACAATGATAGACTTATGATAGTAATTTATTGATTTTAATTGATATATAATTGTATGATACATAAAGATTTCTTATACTTAGGTTATTTAAGTCCGAGAAAATATCAACTCACTTGAATTTTTTTTTCTTTGTCAAGGCGATACAATACCACAAAATATGCAGGTAACTATGTTATGTGATTTGAAATTAATTCTTCAAAATCTGACTTTAAATTAGAAAAAGCCGTCAATGTATTACATTAATCAATAATTAAAACATATTTACATGCAAAAATATATCATTATTTTTTTTAATAGTTACAATAAAGCTTTCTAAAACATTTTGGAGAAGTTTTTCTGTCACTGTTTCAGTGGCATGGAATTGCTTTTATTGTTAAAAGAACCATAGCTATCAAACTTATTGTAAAAACTTTCATTTTCGATAACTACGCCGTACTTCGTGAAACTGAACCTTATTTTTAACAACACAGGTGTCTCTAAGGTTTAACCACAGTAGAAGGTCGGTTTGGGTTACATTTATAAATATCGCAATACCATAAATCACAACCAAAAACGATTGACTAGATCTTGTATTTTGAGCAGGGGTTTGCCCCGAGGCAGACTATAAATCGCTTTCTATATAATCGCCCCTTAAGTGGCTATATGTAAATTAAAATAGTAATATGTATCGCGCTCTGTATATTGCTGTTCTGACAGTAAGCATTAGCTGATTACTCAGTTGAGTGAACTTTACAGATACGTGTTTGACGACAAATTTTGACTTGTGCGGTCTTGCACACTTAGCAGTATTCTGCGCTCATATTAAAAAACACTTAAAACTCCTAAAGAAATATAATATCAAAAAGCAATAATGGTAGGATTCAAATCTCCGGATTTAGGGCTCATACCGATTTCCTTTGCAATAAAACATACATTTTTATAAAGAAAAGAGCCAAACAAAACGCAATCGCATTAAATGTAAATCAAAAGGCTAACACTTTATACTTACACATTAAAAAAAACCATATCAATATGTATATCGATATGTTGCGCATATATCGACATGTGCAAACGCATACTACACCTATGAATGCTAGTCAAATCAAATTAAAATGAAATAAAATAAAAATATCTTTATTTCGTAGGTAATAGAAATTACAGCTTGAAATACGTCATTAATAAATTATTTTCGAACCACCCATTTCAAATACTGATTCACCTACAGAAGTGGGCAAGAACTCAAGGTTTTTTGTCTTTATTCATCAATACCAAGGATTGAATAATTAATAATTTAGTCGACATTTAAAAATAATACGAAGTAACCTGATAGCCGATCACTTCAATCCCAAGGACTTTTTTCATTGAGATAATCTTTAACGAAACGTAACCTTTTAACGAAATGTTTAACGTTTAAACTACAACTCAAATGGCAATTTTGAATTTCAGCTGGGATCCTATTATAAAAGCTCACACACTGCCCCTTAAATGATTTATTAACTCTGTTTAAGCAGGTCTTATAGACATATACTAGGTTTTCTTATATGTATTGTGATGCTAAAGTTAGAACATTAATTTTATTAAATATTTCTCTGAGAGATGTCATTGGTCTCAAATCATAAACAGCACGAATAGCTCGCTTCTACAGCACGAAAATTATGTTAATATTGGCTGCATGACCCCATACAAGGTACCTATAGTACCAAATTAACATACATTTCCATATGGGCCGGTAATTATATTGTTACTAATGTAAATTTAAAATTGTTAATATCTAAAAAAACTTATTAACAGATTTTATTTAAAATGCTAGTAATTTCCATTGAAAATATTTATAAAAGTCATTATAACTTTTTTTTTTCAGGTATACAAAACACATAATTGTAAAGTTTTAGGAGAGGAACACATAATATATACCTTTGGGAGCTATTAAACCGCAGTAGTATATACCTGAGAGAAAAAGCAATTGAAAACCTTTAAAGGATATGGCTTACGCTCCTGGCTATGGAGTCAGCGAACATGACTTGCCTTGTTCCGCTAGCGTTGTTCTTCGCCGGTGACCAAGATCGTTGGCTGTGTTCGTTCTTTTGCCTACAATGCACCATTTATTGTGACCTGCTACAATAGCTTTTGTAATTGACTCTATCAACTAAACCGCAGCCCGTTTGTTTGTGCGCGTGCGTGCGTGCGCACATCTCGGCTACTTCTGTGTCTCGATGTCATTTGTTATCGTGTCCGCTACACACATTTTTAAATTGACATGTATGAAAAACTATTCTTAATAAATTGGGAATAAAATGGAATAATAAGACATTCCAAAACCTATACAACGAATATGGTGGTCAAAGAAATTTTCCTCGTTCAAATATTTACATTATTCATGAAATTAATAATAATTAATGAAGAGCAACCTTCAATTTTATTTTGTATTTAAATAACAAAATAAATAATCGTTCCTAAAAAATACTTGCTTGTACAATTGAATCGGTCATTTCAAAAACCTCTTCAGTCACATTTATTTCCAACATTTTTCTGAAAATGGTTTCTTAAATGGAGATGAGTATTCTGTGTAAAACTGGGTAAGTCAATACATTCCTTCCTTTTTCAATAATACTGCGTGAAGACGTTCAGTGCATAAACAACATTAGTCAGTGACCTAAGAGGTTTGTGCATGCACTACTAGATGGCAGGAGAAGTTTACGACTGAGTTGGGCGTTTTGAAATTTGCTTTGTTTTGATTGGTTCAACAATTTTTTGTAAACCACCGCCATTAAGTCATATTTGAAGTTCACTTGTCTTTTACTAAATTATTTCTTGCGAAAAGTAATTTTAGCATGATAAATGTCTTCAAGTGAAACTAGAGGTGATGAGCCGAAAAAAGAAGGGAACGTAATCCTGCAAAGTATAAAGGAATGTTATAAAAAATTCTAAAGTTAAAGGACAGGCATATACTAACTATCAGGGGAAAAGAAATAGCTC
>BGZK01004792.1:0-11497 GCA_005406025.1 Eumeta japonica | reverse complement strand
CGTTTCTTAACACTTGATTTTACTATCCATAAAAATGTCCATATCAGGGCTTCAGAGAAAATCGATTCCTAAAAAGTCAAAAAAGAAACACAAAACAGCAAGCTTTAATGAATTCAAAGTATAAATTAAATTAGAAATGAAATTTTAATTTAAATAAAAATTATGAGCTATGTAAGTCAAGGTGCTTCCTACTTACATCGCCATATCTTTATTTTGACGAATTACTAATAATGAAAATTTGGCAATTGATATTAAGAACAACACGATGCTACCTATTTGGTTTTTTTTGGTTTTTCTTATTAAAATTTTATTTCATAACATTTCTTTTTAATTTTCTGTTTTCAATACAGTGCGCTTATTTTAGTTTTTTGAAATACACTTTATACATTCATTAATTTTTTTTTTAAATTTTCTACGAATTCATTTTTTTAATGACATTTCCCTTTTAATACGTTTCAAATTAATGTAATTCCGAAACAGCCAAGGTAATTCAGATATGAAGTTGCACTTGATTTGTATGAATTGTATTATTCCGGGTAGCAAAACATTGGGAGTTGTTTTATTAATTGTGATGAAAAATTATTATATGAAACTGGAAAATCGTTCTGCGCTCGTTAGTTTGGATTTTTTTTTTGCGTATAAAAGGGTGGCCTAACAGACTACCTAATAGATTGCGTCTGGTTAATTGGTAACGAAGATTAACGATCATCATCTGTACTTCTTAATAAATCTGTAGCATTTATTTGTGTACATACAAATTCTTTAGGCGCTTGCCTGCGACTTGCAGTAACATGCAGCATGCAACCCACCGCTGACCCTAAAATCTGTTCTTCCACTACAAATCCTCATCTCACGAAATGAGTATCGATTCGAGAGGATTGACGGATATCGATCTTTTTATGTAGTTTGCTATTACTTTTGTTTTGTTTGTAAGTTGTTTTCTATTTTGAAAACCGTATAAATATTGTATTTTATAGCATTTTTGAAATCTTGTCCGATATCATGCCATAATATGTTATACTCGCTTCGTACTTAGTTTGACATTCTTTTTGTATTGGATAGATATTGTTATTTATAACACATTTTTATTAATGAGTCCATCAATGCATTTTTTAATATATACATTTGTCAATGCTATATTCTAAATAATGTTTAGCTCTAGCAAGTAATTTTGTCTACTAAGAGGTATAGTAAATAAAATCGATAAGCATGTTTGTGCATGTCGTACATTAGACGAGGTGGCTGGAAGCGCATCTGTCGGTTGCTTTAATACTCCCGACTAAGTAATCAGGAGTCTTAAAATCACCAGAGATGGATGTAACTGTTTGCATGTTCCTGAGAATGTGCCTAGTTTGCATGAACGTAGACATAATAATGTACTTATTTAGCGTACTAAAAAATTAAAATATTTACACATGCTTAGGTGTTCGGTATCTATCAATCCTCTCGAATCAATACTCAATTGAGCTGTTAAATCGCTCAAATAATCCATTTTGTTGTGGTGTATATGGATTGATTTTTTGATGTATCATACGAGTACTACTCAAATAGTTATCAAACTTTCTATTTCAGTACTCTAACCTATTATCACTTCTTAATACTTTGATTGTCTTCTTTGTTTGATTTTCCACTTGAGTTTTGAATTCTCTAAAATATTTCAATGCCTCATTCTTGCGTTGCAGAAAATTAACAAAAGCCATAAGACTATGGTCATCGACAAACAATAAAAAGTATTTGAACCCATCCAAGGATATATTTTCTATTGGTCCACAGATAATCAGTATGTACTATATCCAGTATGTTATTACTTCTGTAGATAATACTATTAAAGGGTAATCGATTCTGCTTTCCTTTGCAACATGTAGTGCATGATGACTTCCTTATATTTACTTTATCATCAAATGTCATACCCTGTACAGCAGTATTCATCTGATTCAAATATTCTTTATTTATATGTGTCTAACCTGCGATGCCATGTAACGCCTGATGCGACTGATGCAGCAAAATTTTCTTTATATTACAAATTTACCTTATATACTCCATTAATTAGTAGTGCTGTAGCTACTAGGTCATTTTTCTTGTTGTATATGTATAGAACAACTATTATCCGAAAACAATACATTGTTTCCTTTACTTATGAGTTAGCTGACTGGTAATAAGTTTGTTGTCGACTTTGTAATACAATGTACATCTTCTACCACGATGTCGTAGTTAGCGTTCTCAGTCGTAGTCGTAATCTTCACATCGCCAGAACATAAAATTGACAACTTTTCACTGTTTGCCCAACGTAACTTTCATTTGCTGTTAGGTGTACACTGGCTCCCTAATCAATATACCATGAATTTTTATTGAAATGTCCACTCAAAAATACTTCGCTAAACGCATTAGACTGTATTCGACTTTTATACTTGAAATTCGATGAGTTACTTTCAATATTTATAAATTGGTTTTTATAATGTCTTTTTGTTTACACCGATATTATGTCACATTCTTGACGTTGGACTTAGATGGATTGGCAGTACAGGTAACATTAATTTTTTTTCTTACCATAGAAAAAAAAATCATTATTTTTCTTTCCTGTGAACTTTGAACTAGTAGTAAATGCGCCACTAACTTCATCTTGTTCCGTTGTTGACTCCATGTCTAATAATTGGATTTGATCGAATCTACTATCATGTTGATTCCTGAGTGTTCGTTGGCCATAATTATTGGTGAAAACCGATCTGGCAATCCCGATAGCAGCATTGATTCTGTCTGTACACTGATTATTAATTTCGAAACCCGTGCCATTTTATTTTTGCGCTGCATCAACATATTGACTTAAGAATGATGTCATTGAGCTGCAATTTTTTTGACGTATCAAAATTAAATATCGTAGCAAATTTATTCTTCGCGAAAATCCGTTATTATCAAATAATAATTGTTGTAGTTTTACCCACAATTCTTTAGCAGTTTTTTCACTTTTCACATGTACATACTGTTGCCGGCCGATAATGCCGGACTAACTATCAATAGCACTCTAAGATAAATAAATGAAAAGTAAAGTAAAGCCGTGGGTTTAATTAAATAAAGGGTCGTGCTGAATAAGCAGTAGTTGTCCAGAATGCAAAAAGACCGAGAAGGAACCCACGGCCGACTATGGTAAGCCAATATAAGTATTGTAAAATAGTATTAGCATTGAAAAACTGGTAAAATAAATAGAGTTCGAGGAGAGAGGGAGCATTGAGTCGGTACTGGATAAACAGCGCATCATACGGATGGGGGCCGCGTTCGGACGGTTGTGTATGGTACGTCCATCTAGTGGTCGTAGAGACGGCAGCCCCACGTCGTAAACGGAGTCAAGGGGATCACGAGCAACGAGGCTGAGCCGAGCCAGCTGAGATGCAGCGCGCAGTGCCGCTGAATTGGAAGCAGCGAAATAACTTGCGGAGGTCCGCGAAGACATTATAAGGAAGAAGCTCGCTGCGAAATTAGCAAATATAGAATTTACAGCCATTAAACATGAAATGGATGACGAAGAGCCGCAACCCGCTGTATCATCTTAGGACACCACCGCCCGAGTCGAGGATTAGTACGGGACGCACCACCGCGCCGAGAGTCCGGATATACAGTGCGAGTGACGTCACAAGGCGAGGTGCCGCGCACAAATTAACGTATAACAGAAGTAGTATATAAATAAAACGTGAAAGTGACAGTGAATGCGTTCAAAATGTGGAATAACAAAATTAGCCAAGGCTATCGGGAAATTAGCTCGACCCCGGCCTATACCGAGACAGGCATATGAACTTCCCACATTCACAAATCACGTCGCCAACTGGAGAGCATTCAAGAGTGCCTACGAAAAAACCACGGTGACATATGACTAGCAGCCGTTTGAAAATCTGGCCAGATTATGTGTAGCGCCGCAAGGAAAGGCTACGACGGTCGTAGCGCATCTTCTGGCAGCCGATACGAGGCCGGAAGAAATCGTCAGAAATCTGCAAACGAAATTTGGCCGACCTGACCTTATTATCAAAGATGTAATCCAGAACGCCCGATCACTACCCCAAGTAACAGAGAGTGGCCGCTAGCTTAGTGATTTCGCCGTGGCAGTTCGAAACTGTGTAGCAGTGCTATCGGACATCAATACCTACGCCTACATAAACAACCCGCAACTTGTGAAAGAGCTACTCGAGAAGTTGACACCCTTTTTACGAAATAAGTACGCCAAGCAGCTGCGACGACGCAAGCGAGACGGAGCACGAGAGCCGAATTTGGTAATACTTGCCGACTTCCTCGATCACGAAGCCGAACTCGCTACTGTATACGCGCGCGTTAGCGCCGCATCGCAGCCGATCGCAGGCCAGGTACCTCTACCACGACCCAGCCTAATGCTCGAGAAACAAGCGTCGAAAGGACTCATCGAGTGCATGCTCAAATTCAGCGAAAAGTTAGGTGCGCGAAGTGCTTAGATAACCACACTCTGGTGATATGTGGACAGTTTCAATCGCCGCCAAACGATAAAAAGTGAGATCTGGTTAAAGAACAAAAGTTATGATTTAAGTTCTTAGTACAAACACATCCGCGTATGTACTGTAGGGCAAAACCGAAGTATAAACGAGCACATCACACGTTGCTTCACGCCGACTCCGGCGCGACCGCGAGTGCCGCCAGTGACGTGTCCGCCCGCGACACTGACGTCCCCGCTACCGCGACTGAAACAGTGACGAACATCGGCGAAGATGCGAGTCAAGTGTTATTGAAAATAGCGCCGGTCACTATCGCGTGTATGAATACGCGAAATTGACGTTGCGACTGACGGCGCGACGATATCGTTGTTAGACGGCTTAGTATCGGATGTGTTAAAGATAGTGGGACCAAAATCTAAGTTAAGAATCATAAGTGCGCGCGGTACAAACATAATCGACAACGAATCAAATAAAGTGACAGTAAGTGTGCGCGGACCTAGCGGTGTATCTCACGCAATAAAGTGCCGAACGATTTCGCGTCTGGACTTATTAACACAGTCGCTTAATGCTAACGAAATAGAGCGACACCGACGCCTGCGCGAGTGTGAAGTAAGCGCGCTACGACAAGCCAAACTGGGACAACTGGGAGCTGATCACGAGCCCGCAACTATACCGGGAAGGTCAGGTGAGCCGTGGCATCATATATTGAACTAGGTTGGGTTGTACGCGGTCGCCATTCGGGCGAAAGGCGCACGGCAAACGAGTCGGTTAATTATTTGACCGACTTACATGATCAAGTGAAAGCCCACCACGTTAGGTATAGAGGTTAGGCCGCATCGTAACGTTGAAGAAAAGCGTGCATTAAAAATATTAAACGAATCAAGCCGCTTCACCGGGGGTGACCGGAAGACAGGTCTTCTATGGCGAGCTGACGCGTCCCCCCTTACCGATAACTACGACAGCGCGCGATCGCGACTGGAAGGCATCGAGAGGAAACTCGATAGTGACGCGATGCTGAAAGAGGCGTACAGCGCACAGATATGCCGACTTATCGATAAAGGATACGCCGTCCAGGTCGAACGCGACAACGTTCCCGAACAACGCTGGTTTTTGCCGCATTTCGCGGTCTTAAATCCTAATAAACCCGGAAAAATAAGGTTAGTTTTCGACGCCGCGGCAAAACATAACGGCGTATCTTTAAATGATCGCTTATTGAGCGGTCCTGATTTACTTAATTCACTGTTAGGTATATTGTTTAAATTTAGAATCGGGAAAGTAGCGGTAACGGGCGACATCGAAGATATGTTCTTACGAATTCAAATTCAGGAGCGCGACCGCCGAGCGCAACTATTCTTACGGCGCGGCGACCGAAAGAAGGAACCGCAAAAGTTATGATATTCGGCGCGACGTCGTCGCCGGCGTGCGCTATCTTTGTGCTGAACAAAAACACCGAACGCTATGTCGACGAATACCCCAAGTCGGTCGCCGCGATGAAACACGGACATTATATGGACGACTGCATTTATACTGTCGATTCGCGGAGATCGCGCGCCGTTTAATCGAAGTTGTCACACGGATACACGAGGATAGGAACTTTCGTATTCGCGGCTGGGCGATGAACTCGGCCGAGTTAAGGCAAGGCAAATGCTCGGGATTTGCCTTAGGCCGACTCGACTGCCGCGCATAAGGTATCCTTAGCAAAGACGGAATCGTACTTCGAGAAAACCCTCGGTTTAATATGGGCCCTGAACACGGACAAGTTACATACCGATCTAACGTTCAAGAAACTACCAGTGGGGATAGCAGAAGAGAGAGTTGCCGTCCAAAAGACAAGTGCTGAGTTTCGCCAACAGCATGTTTGACCCCTTAGGTCTGTTGAGCCCTTATATTATAAAAGGGAAAGTAATGCTGCAACGAATATGGTGGTCCGGAATATCATGGGACGACCGGTTGTTAGATTGGGACGTGCGAACATAGCTCGACTGGTTACGCGAAATAAGAGAACTCACTGCGTTAGCGATACCGCGATGCTACGAGCTTTAAACACGAATGGTGGAAGGTTTGTGTTATGAGTACCAGATAGTTGACATATTCATATATATATATATATATATATATATATATATATTGTAGAGGTATCTCAGCGAGAAGTACGGTCTTTCTAAGAAGAAGACCAAAGATTCGAGTATCCGAAATGAAAAAGTATTAGTATACTCCTACTACATCATATATACACACATACAAACACCCAGACTCAAGGTAAACAAATGAATAAATGTTTGTCTAGTGCGGGAATCGAACCCACGTCCTCAGCGCTGCGCGTAAGATCGATAACTGCGCCAATCGGGCAGTAAAAAAAGGAAGCCCAGAAAACAGAATCTCGGCTCTAACCAAGTCGGCCGAAGAACTGAGCGTCAACCGCGACAATCGGCGTTTCCTACTTCCTGACCATTATGCACGGGCCCCATTTCTTTGGATATTCTTAAATTTTAGTCTGATGGATGCGGATAATTTAAGTGACATAGTGTTAAAATAGAAAACCCAATGCAATTTTACGCTTACGCTCCAAGCGTTCTTTCTTTTTAAAGTTTACTCCTTAAGAATCGATTTCATATTTAGGCCCGGGGTATGGAATTTTATGGGAGTAAAATCAAGTGTTAGATAAATGACGTTACGCTATCGTCATGGTTACTGAAATAAATAAATCGTCATGGTTACTGTTTACATTTCAATCAATCAGAATGTGACAAATATAATAGATTTTCGTCACGAATCATTGTTAGTGTATATAGAAGGGGGTTCAAAACTATTGAAGAAACGTTACCATGAACTTCCACTTATACTTAGTGGAGATTTTAATATTGATTTTAATAAAGAAGATGGTTTCCGTTTAGTACAATTTCTGAAAGATGAACTGAACTTAGATTTAATTTCTGACAGAATACTAGGGACAACTGGTACAACTATTGATGCGATGTTTTCACGATTTATCACATATGTATCTTCCGACATTCATGTATCATATTTTAGTTACCATAAACCAATTGTTTCAGTGTTTAATGATACCGCTATTGTTCTTGTGATAAACATTACGCAAGATAACGTCAATGATAGAGAAAATCAATATTACTAAAAATTTTATTGTATAACATAATTATTTTCAATATTGTCTTAAATGACGAATTAATTGTTTTACTATTAACATAAATAAATGAATTGTGTATTATGCTTTGAATAATATAATAGATGCTTTCATTTACCATTATACTAATCTATATGTACGATATCATCTTAAAGCAGTAAAGTCCATTCGTGCGCCGGAGCTGACACACTTTTTTTTTCTTTTTTCGAACGAAAAAGAACTTTTTCGAACTGGCGCCAGAAAATTCCGCTTTATTGCTTATTGGCTTTATTTAGTCTTATCATATAATACATATGGAGATGATAGTGATATCGGGCATGTATTCATCACGATTGCAACGACATGAAACTTGTAGGACATTATAATATTTACGTTTCCTAAACAGCTGACACAGAAGTAAAGAGACAACTTTCAGTAGGTGCTGTCTGAAAAATCTGTAAAATAAAATTAAAATTGTAGTAATTTTGGATAAGAAATATGTCAAATTACGTTAATATTGGAAATATTTGACCATAATAAAGACTGCCAATTTACTATTATACAGAAGATTGCACAGTCAGCAGTTATTTCAGTCAATGCAAAAACCAAATGTAACGGAATACGTCCAAATTATTACTACGGAAATATAGCACCTAGCGGCATTATTTTGTAACCATTATTTAGATGGTAGAAGCCATTACTCGGTAGCGCATACGCAGCTGACGTAAACGACGCTTTGGTCGCCCACAGCACGACGCATTCGGAAATAACTTTACCTTCGCGCATTGTTTTTGTTTAACGATTACTAAGTAATACATCGACGGTTTCAAGCGGAAGTGATCGCATTTGACTGAGCACAGGACGTTACAGTAGTTGTGATACTATAATGCTTATTGATTGTGTTACCATATTATGAATATAAGTTTATGTTTGAATTAAATATGTAAATATTTGTTTTATTCACGTATTACACTGCGGCTGCATCCCTGATATAGCTTACATTTTTTTCTATAAGATTTAGAAATAACCAATAAAGTAATATTGACAAAAATGCGATATAACTTAACATAGTATAATACAAATTTCAATTCGGTTTTAACCGTTGAACGTCCACTGCTGGATGTGGTCTCCACTCTAGATTTTCGCGACGAACAGTCCTGGGCCACCTCAACTAACGGTGGCCTGCGATGTCTGTCAGGTCGTCAGTCTAACCCAGTGGGTGACCGTTCCGCGCTGGGACGTGTAGTTCGTTGTCATCATTTGGAAATTGATAACCGCTAGGGAAGAACTCAACAGTTATCAATTCTACAAGCTATGTGGTAAGCTAAGTCACTTGTAACTGATTCTGTGACATGTAATTATAAGAATATGTAATAATTGATTTTTTTCTGAATAATCAATTTAAGTAATTCTCTTAGCACTGAGACAACAGTATGAAGTAGCATAAAAGATTTAAATAATAGAGTTATTAATATCTGGGCAATCGAATTTGGTCGAGTCTTTTGAGTTTGTCGTGGGAATATAATAACTTTCCACAAGAGTAGTCGGTTATTTATTTCCAATAATAAATATTTAAACACATGATACATAACACACAAAATTTACCCACTAAATTTACCCGTTGGAATTTTAATAAAATACAACAAAACCTGATTTTATTTCATTGTTGTGTCTTATTCACGAGTAAAATTTGCGTCATACTTTTTTGTAGGCGTTCAGAGTCGTGATCAATTTAATGTGTCATTTTACTAACAATAGTCGTTAAGAATTAGTGTATAATAGTAAATAGGTTTTACATTGAGTGCAACAATAATTTATAAACTTTCATTAACATATACTTTTATATAAAACTTCAATTACTCGTATAACAAATCTATGTGCTAATGTAATTAAAGGGATGTACTGGTCAGTTATGTTTTTTTTTTCTTAAGGACCTTTAAAGTATGTAATCACAATTTTATCTAAGTAGGTAACTATTTTCCGGATGAACGTAGATCTCGAAGTTTGTTACACTCGCTTGCGCCCGCGGTTTCACCCGAGTGTATAGACCATTTTGATCGGGAATTTAATTTTTATTAAAAGGTCGAACCTAAGCCTTATTCTGATCTTATTGCAACGCCCATTCTTGATTGTGTTCGCAATTTAAGTCCTTGTTTTCCTTTCACTTCACAACTTCTTAACTTTTCTCCTCTTCTCAACCTCAATCCTTATATATGCTTCAGTTCATCTCAGGACCGTTATAGAAACTTGAACCTTTTTTCTATTTGCACATATTTAAAGTGTTCCAGAATTTGTGTTAATGATCCACAGACTGGCGGAAGGCAAAGGGATGTAGAAGTCTTGTTTTAATCCTAAAAATATTGAGCGCAACGCTGCACGCCCTATCTTATTACAATGAGACAGTCTTAAAAAAAATGCAACGACGTGACACTAAATAAGTCAGTAACGTGACTGTTATGTGGATATTGCAGATAATGTAATAAATATCGAAGGTTGTTTTATATAAATCAAAGCTAAAATTACATTTTGTATTTAGAAATGCATGTGGATAAGTTTAGTATTTCTGGTCGATTATTTCTTTATTTTAAAATAGTTTTGACTCAATAGATTATGAATCTTTTAAAATAGTGTCAATAAATGAATACTAATTTCGTCTTGACTAAATTTTTATTAAAGGAAGGAAGGAATTTTTTTGATAAAGTATCATTTACATCAAAAAATAAGTTAGCGAGTTTAGGCCGGATTTAAACTTTTATGCAAATGAACTTCAAACGTAAAAATGGTTCTCATAAACTTTTAATGATTTCCTTTACTAAAAATATATACGACTTACTAGATTTATAGTCGGTTGGATAGCGTTCGGTAGGGACCATGAGTGAGATCGTGACTGGTCGATAAACAAGGAACTCATTCTATGCCTACGCAGGCGAAGCCGTAGGAGAAAGCTAGTTTCTTATATAAAATATTTATCCTAGATTCGAGAAGCGGGCGAAGGTAAGGCTGAAAGTTAAACGTGACGGAGCGAGACAATCATCGCTGTAAACTGTAATGAATTGAGCCGGGAATCAAATTTGAAAAATGAATTATAAAAATCCAATAAACTGTCTAAAAAGGTAATTTATGCCGACACGGATGGAGCGGCACATAAAAGCGTCGGGAAAGTATAAAGTCGGCAGTCCGTCTGAGGCATCCTAAAAATATATTAATCAAGCAGGCTTTTATGATCGTCTGCGACTGCCGGCGGTATTCATCACATTGAATAATCGATGGGCCCCGAGAGAAGTGTGAGCTGGTGTGTACTCAGCTTGTGTAATCGGAGCGGCATCGATGGGAACGGAAGCTCCGTTATTTTAGACTAAATTAACGGAGGCTTCCCGGAGACGCGCCGTTCCAGCTCAAAGATGGGGCTAATATGAGCTGCATGTCTAGCCAGTCTCGCGAGAGTTGTCCGCGTATGAGAAACATTAAACTCCTCTCCCGACGTAAACTTTCCACTTCGACGGGTTTGCTGGGGCGAGTCGATGTCTTATCATAATTAATATTATAAATGTGAAAATGAAAGTTTGTTTGTTACGCTTTACGCCAAAACTCAACCGGTTATCACAACTTATACATATACTCGAAGGTATTAGAAGTAACATATACTTTTTTAATAATATATATACATATATATCAAAATTATCTATCCCACAAACTATAGCGTTTATACAATTCTATAATACATATTATTAGTAAGATCATCATAAAAAATATTTAGTTCCAATTTACATAAATTACACAATATAATTGTTCGAACATTTATAACTGGAGAATACTCGGGACCGATTTTTCTTTGAATTTGTTAATTTTGTCTCCGTCCCAAATGAAGAAAAATAGTATAAACATGGAAAAATTGACAAAAAATAAAACGTTTTCTATCATCATTATC
>BGZK01004791.1:0-11498 GCA_005406025.1 Eumeta japonica | reverse complement strand
TACACTCAGGCGAATGAATTCGCCAGTGATATAATCAAGCTTGATTGAACGTGCGTCATGCTACACACCCTGTGTTGAGTGACGTTTATATTTTAACGAAACAGATGACCGAAAAATTAACGAAGAAAAGTTCTTTTTGTTTCCGGCTGTCACCTAGAGTGCTTATCGCACGTGAATTTTCTTTGAGAAATCGAAAATAAATTGAAAAATATGGATAAACCAGTTGTATGGGCACGTGTTATTAAAGTGTTGGGTCGTACTGGCTCCCAAGGTCAATGTACACAAGTAAAAGTAGAATTTCTGGGCGAACAAAACCGTCAAATTATTCGCAACGTTAAAGGACCAGTGCGTGAAGGTGATATTCTGACATTACTGGAATCTGAGCGTGAAGCTAGAAGGCTGCGCTAATTTTCTCGAGTCAAGCCCGATACAGGCTTTAAATTTCATTGCGAACAAGGTATTACAAAGTGCGAGAAGTGAAATGTATATAAATTAATCATATCTTTCTTTTTCAGATAACTAATTTCAATTACCGAAACAATGCGTGCAAACTTTGTTTATTTAACTTGGAATTCTGACTAAAGTAATAAATTTAAAGCCTTTATGAGGCTTGGAAAATTAAAAATATTGTTGATTGTTGAATGCATGAAGAATGAGGTATTGGCATCCGAAAGTAGTCCTTCGTTGCTTAGCTAGATTTAGAAAATTTGTATATCTTTAAAAGTAAACTTGACTTGAAATGCAATTTTTAAAATTCTCATGAAAAGCATTGGCTTAATGCAAACCAACACAAAAGTAATTATATTGATTTACTTTCTTATAAAAGTAATCTTTCAGTTGAATAAGAATTGTTTAGAAACTTTTCGTATTCACATATTGAGGAAAAAATTTCGCTAGTTTTGTATTGACATCAAGTAAACCTTTTGAGGACCCTTATTATGTTCGTCCGCACGAGTTGATTTGACAGAAAATTTTGTTTTTAAATATGTAAGTAACACAACATATTAAATTTTTTTTTGCGTTACTAATGTAGAAATATTTGACTTTGAAATTACTTCTTGTGTATTTCTTGTATATTTCACAAATTTCTATTTAAATATCGGTATTCTTTTGTAATTAATTTTTGACGTATTTATCTATAAACCGAGTCCCTTGTAGAATAAAGGCTGATACTATTGGTCACAAATTATATTTTTATTCTGAAGAAGTAAAAGCTAAAAGTTTGCATA
Organism: Eumeta japonica; assembly: GCA_005406025.1. Classification (NCBI taxonomy): domain Eukaryota; kingdom Metazoa; phylum Arthropoda; class Insecta; order Lepidoptera; family Psychidae; genus Eumeta; species Eumeta japonica. The sequence goes on along the minus strand of BGZK01004791.1, from coordinate 10,269 downwards.
TAAAATAAATTTTTAAAGCGTATCTGCGGCTCCCACACTAAATAAAAGTCGTATAACGCCAAATCTATTTTAAATTTTATACATACACCACTTATCTCGTGCATCATTACTCCTTCGACGATCCCATTGACTATGAGAGCTTATTACCGAATTGAGTTCAAAATGTGTGGTTTGATATCTATCATTCTTCACGCTTGTAAACCTCATATACAGCTGTGATGGTTCCTTGGTTTTGATTATTCTAAAAAACAAATTCTGTGAAAAGGTTTATTTTCAAAAACGGGCATTTGCTATTTATGTTTATACAAATCATAAAAAGGTTAAATTTAGGCTTTTAATGTTAAACAATAAATATTTATCCGTTGTTTTCAAACTTCGAATTCATTTTATTAAAATTGTATAAGTGATAACAAATGTGTCACCAAGTCCCAATTTACATTCTGCAGTTTTGTCACTGCAACTATTACTTCGTTGGTGAACAAGGTAGACAAAAATTAATCTTGCTTCTGTGTGCACAAGATGAATGAAGGGCAGTAGCTGCATCTGATATTTCTTAAATAACCAAGCCCAAAGGTTTAAATGCGTTCAACGCAAATTTGTAGTACAAAAGCGTGAATTTCTAAACAAGGAGAAAGTTTTTTCGCACTTTTGATCAGTTGTTTTTAATAATCTAAAAGTATGCGTTAAAGTGGATGTGGCTTAAAAAAATAGCTATAATTTATCGCAGAGTCCAACCTAACTGTTGTAAAAGTTTCAGAATGATCCTTCACAGATTTAGTGTTTTCTAAGGAACAAACATATTTTATATAAAAAAAATCTGTATGCGGCTTGTCCTCCTAAATAACTTAAAATTGTTTGAATACCATTTGATTGGAGCCTTCTTATAATTATTCTTGGAGTCTACGCTCAATAATTTTAATTCCTGGGTTTTATGCAATATATAACATAAGGGAAATATTCATTTAGTTGCTTGCAATGTACTAGATTGACATTTTGTCCGTCAAGGCTCTATAATTTGAATTGAAGTTCATTTAGCACTTCTTTTTTTTTAATAACAAAAAGTTCTTGGAAAAAATTTAAATTATTGTTTTAGATGCTATGTGACGCTTCTAATATGCACGACTGTTGCTAACAAAAAGTGCAATTGCTTGCTTAACTTCGGAGTTTAGTTCTTCGTACAAATGGTTTTGCTTTTCTGCGAAATCGTCCTGTTCGTGTTTTTACACTTATTCTACAAACTGTTAACCCAGTATTTAGCGCACAGGAGGCTTGTATGTAGTCTTGAGGATTTTTTTTTTCAATATTTTTAAATTAAAATGATTTTTTAAATGGTGTAATTAAAGATATATGTAGCTAATATGCAGATAAAAAAATTGTTGCCTAAAATTCGAGTTTTGTCAATATTTAACCGTAAAAAGGTTATAACAAAATATTTGAAATTTAAAATCAACTTTCGTTAAATTAAATTTTTAATACACTTTTGGCATATTTAACTCACCAAGTGGGTTCTAAATTCCTTTGAAGGGAAAAATGGATTATCCATGCTACTAAGTGCTTGATGTGACGCTGTCCAAAAATTATTTATTTGCTATGTATTACATTTGTATGCATATGTAGATCCTCAAAAATTCTTTGCTTGAAATCTGAATTTATTCTGAAATATAGAGAAATGTTACATTGAAATTTTACTCACATTAAAAAATTTCTAAATTTTTATTCTAAAAATAAAATGTGTTTCAAATTTAAAGTATTTAATTTAACTTTGGAATCACTTCATCAGTGCCCAAAAATCGGTCTTCACAGATTTAATTTCTTTGACTCATGATAGATTTCTTATTTCCAGATTGCATGTTTTCTTCATATTGATATAAATTAAACTAGATTTGTATAATTCAATTATTTATTAAACCATAAATAATAAAATGTGTTTCACAGAAATTTAAGCTTTAACAGCAAACTTTCTTTGAGGGTAGATAGATCTCTTACATTTCCTTAAGAGTTTTCTGTTGGCGTCTCTGGGAGATAAGGCTTTACGAATAGCACGAGTCCTCTTTTTTCTCAAGTCTAAAGGCTTATACTTCTTGTTTTGTAAACCTTGCGCAAATTCTCCTTTTGCTTCTGGTGCATAACAATATAAACACGGGCAATTGCTTTTCGAACCACACGACTGCAATAGATTTGCATAAATACAATGTTTTTTTTTTTTTAAATTTTAAACATACATTTTGGACAGCTTGGAAGGAGCTCCTCCAGTGACCTTGGCTACTCGTAAGTTAAGTAACTCATTCTTGAGCTCATCCAGTTGCTTCGTTAGCTCCTTTTTGTCCTTAGTTCTTAAATCTGAGCACTTGACTTTCACCTAAAAAAAAATATTTTTTTATATCTCGTCAATACGCACGTATGCTGAATATTTGCATAAAATTTATAAATTAATAAAAATGATGCGATAGATAAATAAATATTTAAAATTAAAAAATATCCAACCATTTTGTCTGCAGCTCATAAAAAGAATTCGTCAATGTTATTTCTACTGTCATTTGCAATTATTTCATAAGATTCAGCTTTCGTTTATATAGATACACTGGTTCAACGAGCTAATCTCTCAATTAATACTGCCAGATTCTCTATCACTTAACCCCACCTACACTTATAATAGCATGTAAGTGTTTTATAATCATTAATATATTTTAATTATTCGAACTTTTTATTTTAATTTTATAATTATTTAAATTTTAATCGAGCTTGAGTTCTGAGTTTTCCTTCAATTAAGAAGGATTTTTTGTGATAAATTATGGCGATTGATACCTTCTTAAGGAGATAAAGAAAACTACATTTGAAGACTTACTATCTAGGGTTACAACCTGGCTGTTTCATATATGCTATAATACCCAAATTCAAATATTTATAAAATACAACTCATACCATAAAGTAACTGCTAAAAAAGTACGAAATGGGTTTAAATTATTATGTGGTTATTATTATTAGGGAAGATTTGGTGCAGTAAAAAGCATTGGTTCCTAAAGAGAAATCACCTTATAATTAAATCGGCTTTGTAACTGCACGTCTTCATGCTCAGTAATAATTTCCGAACATGACTGATAATGTCGGCAAAAATTTGTATGTATGAACTAATTTCAACTTCTTCATCTTTTCTTTGAACTAGAATTACTCAGCTTAACAACCAAATTATTTGTTATAGCAATGAACAAAACGTCGGCAGAACTACTAACAAGAATTTGTTGATGTCATAAACCATACAAACCATAATATTCAATTTTTTCTCTGTAAATAAACAAAAAACATTTGGTGGTGGATATCGTTACTCAAACAGTTGTTTTAACAACGGTGTCATAACAACAGCAACATAGTAACAACTACGGTCTAGACGTCTTAACATATGTATATTAGTTGTTATAACAAGTAATTTGCTATTGAAGACGCTCTGTTAAATTGCCTTGTGTGATTCAACACTAAGAAGGCCACTCTGTTTGAATTCGGCTACATCACGTGGAGACTCCAAGATAATGTTTGTCTGGCATCTCTCGCTGTTCATATCTACTTTTCCATTGATTCTTCGTCATTTAATTTCCGGCAGTTGAGTTGGTCAGAAGAGTATTTGTAGAGGAAAAATATTGAATTCAGTGAAAAGTGATAATTAGTGAAAAAAAATATGGAAGTTGCAGTTAAAACTAGAAGTGAACGGTGGAGGTCCACATACCTCAAAGACCACAGAAAAATGCTGGTGGTAACAAAAATTTCAATAAGGCTCAAATGGACGGTGGTCCGGCTGAGAAGAAGCCACGTTTAACCAAATAATGTGGTTCTAACAACCAAGGTAACAGAGGTGGGTTTGGAAATAATAATAAAGGTTTTGGAAATCGTAACAATCGAAATCATGAGGTGGTGGGGGTGGAGGAAATCGTGGAAATTTTCAGAATCAGGTGAGATTTGCATAAAAATTAATATAAAAAAATTTTGGAAAGTATGATTTCTGAGGTTAAGTTTTGGGAATGTTATTTGAAAGTTTATTCTAAAGAAAAGTTCATTGTACAAAATGGCCGTCTTTCATTCGATAGCCGGTCGTTCTTCGAATACACATTTTTCGAGCAGTGCTGCCAATGTTGATGGCGAAATTTGCAAAGACCGATTTTACACTACATTGAAAATTATGATACGAAGGTAGTAGCTGAGACAGAATTTATATCTAAAATAAAAAGAAATGTCTAGGGGAATAATTTTAAAATTTATAGAAAGTATTGAAAAAAATATATCAAGCTTGTTCGGGTGTGCTTTAGTTTACTGCAGCAAACGATATAAATATCGATAGTTGGTACATTTTGATGAAACTTGATAGGGATGCTATTTATATGCTGTGTGGGTGCTCATGCGTCTAAATTCTAAAATTATTAATACGTAATAAATGATCAAAGTGAATTAAATGCACATGTTCTGTGATTTATTAAAACCGAAGTTTCTGCTGACTAGCTTTACTGAGCTGTAGTGCGATTCTGTATCAATTTTAACAATACTTGTCATTGTTAAAATAATAACAAGTGAATTGGCGATTTTGCTATTCTGTAGCCAGATATTTAACAACACTTGTTATCATGTTGTTATTAGAGTCAGCTGTTTTGTTAATAAACAACAAAGTGATTGTAGTAGTTTAATTTCGTTAGAGAAAACAACATAAAATTTTATTATATTTTGTATATTAAATAAAGTTTTTGAAAAATAAATAAAATTTGTGAAATGGCATTTGAATATTTAGGGTATAGTTTGTCAACACAAGAGCAGACAAAGCAGTTTGAGGGTAAGTCGCCGTTTACTACGAGAAGCACTTAATCCTTTGATCTGCCAATCACGGAGTTCGAAAACTTTATCGTTTAACTCCGGAACTACGTTTCCTAATATCACAAATGCTTAAAATATATAAAATGTAAATTGCTCGCAGCTTAGCGGCAAAATTTTCAATTCTTCTTTGCACTTTTCGTTATTTTGACATATGTTTTACCAGTGTTGCCACTAGACTTACATTTTTCTCGATGTTGTTAATTATAAGTTAGAGAATAGCAAAACCGTTACTGCAAACAACAAAATAAATTGACAACATAACAATCTCTATTATTGTTAAAAGTTACGGAATCGCACTACTGATCAATCAAGCGAACCGTAACAGCGTAACAGCAGGCTAGCACCGCCCCCAAATTAATTTTTTTGAAAATACGCCGCCGTCGAAATGATCGGCGGCTCAGTATTCAGTCGAATTCCCACCTGTTTTTTTTACACTAGTAACTATCACTGGTAAACGGTATATTTTGTATGAAATACAATAACAATTTCTTGATACTTTCAAAATGTTGTTTTTGGGTTCTGTGTAAACATTCACTTCTTCGACGCTTTTTTCAGAATGGCCAGACCCATCGCCACCGAAAATATATGCTCTCCAGCCGACACCAAATTTTTTTATTCGGTTCGCTTCTCTGACAGATTTGTTATTTTTACTCTAGTTTCTTTAACAATAAAATATCCTGCATATCCAAACTATTTTCATCAGCCCACTGAATACAAACTGAAATTGCGTTTTTTGTATCAGCATTAGAGATCTTTGTTTTTGAATTTACTACTACAAAGTCATCTTTAAGAGTCCGTAAGCATGTTGTACTATTTCTTCATCGGAAATATGGCAATTAATTAAACAAACTTGCAAAATAATAAACTAAAACTGAATGAAATTGCAAATAATGTATAGCAAAACATACGAGTTAAAACTTGAAAACCCAGGGTTAAATTTTCAGCTAATTTTGATATTCGGGATAGGTGTCGATCTGACTGGAGATTTTATATGTGGTGTTCTAGTCTCCACCACATACGTATATTTATTTAAGCGAAAAATTTAAACTTTTGTAACAAACGAGAAATAAAATGATTAAAAATTAAATTAAGGGCCATTATTACAACTAACTTCTGTGACATCAGTAGGATTTTGTGGGCCTGATATTTTACTGACATTTCATAATGTGACACCAAATGCCCTGAATTGACTACAAATTATTTGTTATAACAGCTGTCAAACAATTGGTAGCACAAAAATTTGGCACGTCTCCAAAGCATAATTGTACACGACCGACCTATGCCTTCAAATAGAAAGTGCCATCATCGTGGTTGACAACGAAATTCCTCAAAACAACCGCTAACAATACAGTTAATTGAGGCAAATCAGTCAACCAGCGCGAGTAAGTCGCAAAACTCTCTAGGGCCTGACCGCACTTAAGGAATCATTGGGATGACGCAGGCTGTTTTCAGCCCAAATCGTGCCGCAGTAAACCAAGTTTTCCGCCTGTTCTTCTAATTTAGCTGGTTTAAAATTTTACAATCTCCTTATTCCAATTGTCGTCGTCGGCACCAAAACTATGGAAAAATTTATTACACTTTTATAAATATTTTTTATGCTTAATGTCCAAGGGAATCGATAAATCCTTTCAAAACCACTAGATTTGCCGAAACGGTTGAGCTACCTACAATTAACAAGGGTACTCCTTACATGCATGTACGGAATACTCTGTAATGAAAGTACTCAAAGTAATCGAGATGTATAAAAAAATACTCCGATTTACATTGTGATCTCCTAGGACTAGACCACATTACATTGTTGTACTCTCAAAACTACTTCCTAGAGTACTCACAAAGACTAGTTTCGAAACTGCTGTATTACACTACTGAATAGAGTATCTATACATACATGAATACCACTTATGAAAGTACTCCAAAAATGTTCTAGTGTTGCCAAATCGTTGAAAAAACTTAAGCACAATGAAATGGTCTATACGCATTACATCGGAGTACTTTTTATCATATTAACTATGTGAGGCACTGATTAAGCAACAAGGTTTGCAACAAAGTTGGGAAAATAAACGAAATTTATGTTTTGTTGGTTACCAGCACCTTTAAGTAATGTTACATTTTAAACGAACACAAAAGAACACGATTTGTTATAAGGATACAAGTGTACTAAATAGATCTTAACATTTTTACCAAAGCAACGATATTAGCCGCTTTTTTTATTGAATGAAAATAGCAAACAGCGTATATAAAATTTCTTTGTATTTCAATAATTGCAAGAAATGAATGACAACGAAAACAAAAAAGGTTTTTAGAAAAAAAAACATGATAAACAACAGTGTAGCATGAGGGAAGCATTTTGGCTGAAAAGAAAACGCCATTTGATTCTAATTTTATATGTAACTTGCTACCGTTCTAACTTTTTAAAAGTATATTCATACACAATAATTCTTTCAGTTAATTTGGATATTTTGCATAATATTTCATAGATGGACTAGACGCATAAAAGTTTATTTTAAAATAATACGATAAGCTTTCAAAAATTTTGTAATCGTTTTAATTAATTTTCAATAGCTGTATGTATGAAGCGATAACGAAATTTATTTTAATGATTAATTGTCTGTCACCATGTCACGCATTCAAACCAAAACCAAAAACATTTTAAAATTTGTTGTTGTTTCCAACGTATTTAAGCTACCGATCGATATCGAGTGACATCGTGGGTGGGGCAGTAAATTCTGTTACTAACACCACTTTGGCTTCACATTCTAGTAAGTGAACCCCATGGCTTTAAAATGCTTTATTTGATCAACAGTATTAAAAAAAACTTAATGTATGTACTCTGTTTTACGGAGGTTGTTTTAGTTCTTCTTCAGAGAACATAACTTATGCTATCAAGATGTATCTGTACCAAGGGTATAGGTCTTCGTTGGAACTGTAGAAAGTTTTCTAGACAGACGGATTATCAATGTTTAAGAATATGTGTTCAAACTTTGTGGGGTCTCAAATGAATATTCCACATATATATATATTTTTTTTTTGTGTTGTGAGGGCGTAAAAAAGTGTAAAACAGTGAAATTAGATTCTTCGCCGAACATTTAAATCAAATATTGTAAAAGTTCTTTCAGTCAGTTTTAGCTTTGAGTTATTTAAAATAAGATGCCCACCAAGACAATTTGCACGAAAAAAAGAGGGAAATTTTGAGAATTATTCTTGCACGAAATACCACGTACTTTTGAGCTAGTTTGGTCAAGCAGTTAAATAGTCATCTGTTTCAAAAAGTAAACAAAAAAATTGCAAACAAATTTTACAAAAGATTTTAAATAGTGAATTTTATTAAAATATTCAATTAGAAATGCTTAAAAATACAGTGCATATAAACTTAAATTTCCTTTAATGCATACTATTATGTCATATATGTATGTATGCACTTTTAAACGGTTTGCCGCCTTTTATACATCAAATGATTTTGTTTATTAAATGTGAAAACAGTTTGATGTTTTGCTGAGATAGAAATGTGGTTTTAGTGTTCCCGTACTTTTGTGCATTTTTGTCTATTATTGAGACATTTTTGTTTGCTCTCATTTTACCGGACTTTGCCCAAAAAGTATGGGATCAAACCTATAATGGGTGAAAAAGAGGGCGTAGTCAAATTAAACATATATAGAGATAGAATTCTTTAAATCGGTCTAGTACTTTCAGAATCTATTCGATATAAACAACCAAAGAAGCTACACAATCTTTCTTCATCAAAATAATAATATATGTATGCATAGATATGTATGTTTGTTTAAAAATAATTTTTGTTTATAGCAAAATCAACAGCAACAAAATAATCAACAATCTGCACAACAGCCGGCAGCAGAAGCTAAGCCAGATGCTGCTCTAAAATCAGAAGCTGTTGATAATGATGAATCAAAAAATGAGAATCCAATCAATCCACAGCAAAATCAACAACAGAATCAAAATATATGTATGAATAAACAGGGTGGTGGTGGCGGTAATCGCGACCATTCTGGTGGTGGTGTCGTGATCACTCTGTAGGCGGTAATCGAGACCACTCTGGAGGCGGCGGTAATCGCGACCACTCTGGTGGTGGTAATCGTGATCACCGAGATCGTGGTCAAAACGTGATCGCAACTTTGACGGGCCTCGTGGTGGCCGCGTGATGGTGGTGGGCACCGCGGAATGGGAGGTGGAGATCGTGGCGGTCCCGGACGTAATGATGAGTTTTCATTGGACAGCGTCTGCGTATAACTGGACCTACTCGATCTACCCCAATGAAAATACAGAGAAGAAAGTAAATTTCCTGGCCATGTCGCTTAATGTAAATCTTACCAATGATGTTACTGAAGAAGATTTACATGAACTTTCAAACCATATGGTGAAATTGGAGAGGTGTTCAGCAATCCGGAAAAGAACTTTGCTTTTCTTAAAATGGATTTTCATGCAAATTGTGAACGTGCAAAACGCGAGTTGGATGGATCCATGCGCAAAGGACGAATGTTGCGTGTTCGTTATGCACCAAATGCCACCATTCTACGTGTCAGCAATCTCACACCTTTCGTATCAAATGAATTACTGTACAAGTCATTTGAAGTCTTCGGACCAGTGGAGAGAGCCATTGTAAATGTAGATGACCGCGGAAAGTCTACGGGGGAAGGCATTGTTGAATGGCAAAATCATCTGCAAACATTTGTTTACGCTTCTGTAACGAAAAATGTTATTTCCTTACCGCTTCTTTGAGACCATGCGTTGTGGAACCATTCGAGGCCAATGAAGACAATGATGGTTTGCCTGAAAAATCATTAAACAAAAAGTTAGCTGAATTCAATCATGAACGTAACGTTGGTCCACGTTTTGCTGAAGTCGGTAGCTTTGAGCATGAATACGGTACTAGATGGAAGCAATTGCTCGAATTATTCAAAACTAAACAAGAGGCATTGAAGCGTGAATTAAAAATGGAAGAGAAAACTCGAAGCTCAAATGGAATACGCTCGATATGAACGAAACAGAGCTTTACAGACAAGGTAAGATTTTACATGATTAATAATAATGTTTCAAATAAATAATATTTAAATTTCGATTTTAGAATTGTAAGCGTGAATCTGATAATGAACGCAAAAAAGATGGAGTGGGAGCTACGTGAAAACAAGCTGAAGAATTGCGAAACGTGACGAAGAACAAATGCGCCGTCAACAGACTGAAATCATCACGTATGTTGCGACAAGAAGAAGACGTCGTCGCCAGCAAGAGAATACATTATTTATGCAAAGCACAACAATTAAATTCACTACTGGATCAACAAGAAGGTGGATTTAGCGGAAATTGTACTAATTTTGATAACTTTGGTGGTGGGGTGGTGCTACTAACAATTCACCATTTGACTTCCGCGGTAAGTTTTTTGTTTGTTATTTTATTTATTTTTTT
>BGZK01004790.1:0-11506 GCA_005406025.1 Eumeta japonica | reverse complement strand
TAAGCATCATGACAAAACTAGAAATTGATCGGATGGTGTAGTTTACATTTTCCTTTTCAAAACCATCGAACCGATTTCAAGAAACTGTGTGGTATATGACATCTGCTGACATCTGTATGTATCTGAAGGTATACAGCTACATGTCATTCCAAGTTTCAACATTTTTTCTTTTTTACTCTAAGCGCTGAAAATTTCAGCGTTAGAGAATGTTTCCATAACCGGACGAATTCTATTTCGCTCAACTCATTACATGGAAGCCAGATTTCGTAACCTGAAACTTTAAAGCATCAATGTGATTCTTGAATGAATAAAGCTTCCCAATTTTGGAATTTTTAGTTTTGTGTTATGGAATCTTACTGATTAATACGGCGTGCAAATCCCACCTTTTGCTATCAGAGAATCTAAAAAGCGGTCATTGGGATACATATTTCTTTTCTTAAAAATTCACTAAGAACATTTTTCTTTTTATTTGATGGAAAAGTTTTTCCCAGAAACTAAAAGTTTTTGCAAAATATACCTATTGTGACAACACTGCTGCGTCCGAATTGTGTTTAATGACTACGCACGTTTTGCAATCTCGTTTTTCTGTTGTTTGTTGCCTCTTTCGCTTTACTAGTAGCTCGACTGATTTTGCAAAATTTGTAATAGATTTATTTTTGTTTGTTTTGCAAACTCTAATATTTAAAATAAAGAGTTCATTGAACTTGACAAGGTAAACAAAACTGTTAACAGAATTATTTCTAGGCGCGTTTCAGTGTATGTACACGTATATGTGGTAGATAAAAGTGCGTGACATGAAACGGCAGAAAATGTAAACGTTTTGTTTGCAAAGCATTTTAAAAATTACATGTACATATGTACGTACATATTGATAGACTATTTTGTATGGAAAAATATTTTAGATGTTTAAAATTAATATAGTGTGTACAATAATACGTGCTTATTTTATAACGTTTATATTAGAAAATGATGACTAGAGAACAATTTCTCATAAATAAACAATTAATTTTTGTTGCAGAAATGGCGGAGCAATGGCGAACTGGTAGATGACATCAATACAAAATCAGAAGATCGCGGCGATGGTGAAAGAACAGAAGATTATCAAAACTTTTGGAATATGGCTTAGATAAAAAGTAAATAAAATAACGTTGTTCCTAATGAGTAAATATGTATAAGTATGTATGTATTATTTCAGATTTGACAAAAAAAAGAACGTTGACAACTAGTTTTGCTCAGGTTTATTGTGATTTAACCTGATTTTATATCATAAAATAAAACTAATTATATTGCGAAATGGTACCTACTTTTATATATATATTTTATTATACTTAAAAAATATTAGAATTAAAAGAAATGCGAACTTAGCCTGTCTGTTAGTTACGTTTTTTTTCGGCAAGTATTTGACAAATGTGAGGTGTACCTTTGGTGGCTCCTAAAAGGTTAATTTTTCGGCATGTTTTAAAAAAATTTCAGCCTTATTCTAAATATTCTCCGAATTTCTTCCCAAAAAAATTTTTTTTAAATAAAAATGTTCACAAGAAGTATCGAACCCCATTTTAAATTTGTTTTAGTATTAAATGTATTTATGTGAACGAACAAAAGGAACTGGCAGTAATTCTGCCTGCTCACAAAATCAATTACATATTATATTAAATGAAATCTTTATACCATCAATAGAATTTAAAAATTGTTTTAAAAGTAAAAAATATTTTAAGATTAATAATAAATCAGGATGCATTAATTTGCAAAGCGTATGTAGCAAAATTATCTCCGAAAATATAAAATCAATCTTAATTTCCATGTTTTTAACTTGTTCCTTTTCTGTGTGTAATAAAACAACATCTTTAATATGACAAAAATCATAAAATATCAAGGACTTACTAATGCATAGATCGATTGAATTATAAAACTTAACCCAGAAAGCCAATCGTATCTCATTTATTTGATATTGTGATAGACGTTTGTGACGCCGACGATTTACTAATGAAAATATTTGATTAACGTTTGTGCTTTAATACAATGAATTATTTTTATTAAATCAATGAATGTTAGTTCAATAACTAGCCAATTGCTTCTATGAGATAGTTCTTAGATTTAATGAAGTGAAATGAAGTTGGTTATTATTTAGTGAAATATTTTCTAATTTTCAATTACATTTCATTGAATTAGTCTTTGATTTATTGTAATTAATTATAAAACAGTTTTGATTCTTTCAGTGTAGCTACGCAGGGCTGGTAAAATCTTATAATTAGTTTATTCACAATGGGAAATTGCAACAAGTCATTCACAATAGCTGTATTCCTTGACATTAGAATCTTATAGATTTTGGGTGAAAACATTTTACATATGTTATATTTGATTTATTCACAATAGGCAATGGCTATCATTCATTCACAATAGCTGCACTCTCTTAATATTAGAATCTTATTAGACTCCCATACTTAAGATTTAGTCAGATTAAGGTGACTTTGAAATAAAAATATTCTTGCAGAAAATTTAAAAAATCAGCTGTTTAAAATAATTAACAATAACAAACAAAATAATTGTTTACTTAATATAGCAGTTTATCAGCTCAGTGATTTTCCTTCGAATTGTTAGTGTACAAAACACAAGGCAATTTTTTTTTTTTGGTTTTCGTATTTCGAAATAAATTTTATTTATTTTTGGGTGATATTCAGGACTACCCCTCAACTAAAACTAACTAATACCTCTGTATGTTTAAGACAATACAAATGGCTTTGCCAGGTATCAGATATAAAAATAAATATTTAAAATTTCCAGCTAGTGTGTAGCGTTGTCAATTACCAATTACTTTAGCTGTGATGGGTAATTTAAAAATACCAATTTTCGAATGCAAATAATTCTAATTAAATTTTGCCAATTACAAATCGAATTACATTTTGTAATTGACAGGTATCAGTGACCAATTTTAAATAATTGGTAATTGCTTAATCGCCAATTACTGTAATTAATAATTGGCAAATATCAATTACCAATTGAATGTAATTGGTAATTATCAAAGTATTGACAAGTAATTCAAAAGCAGTAATTACACTATTTCCATCAGTTACTCTAAATTTCAATTACAATTTATACATTACTTATAACTGGCAATTGTCAACCTGCAAATATCAATTGTAAATGCAATTGGTAATTAAAGTTCACGAATTACAAATTACATGTAATTGGTAATTAGAATTCTGCCACTTTATTTATTGAAATAAAAAGTCAAATTGCTGGAACACTTCTGCTGTATGTAGATATACATACCTATCAAGATTTTGCTGAGCTTTTAGTGCGCTATATATATTAAATGAAGTTTTATTTATTAATTTATGTTACTTCTCAAAATTTCCATTTATGTTAAATTTGTTCTTTTAATTATACAGGTTGCCGGTAAACTAGACGATATATATAAAACAGGAAAACTCGCCCACGTAGAATTAGATGAACGCGCACTGGATGCGCTTAAAGAGTTTCGGTTGATGGTGCCTTGAATGTATTAAGTCAGTTCCTGGAATCAAATTTGGAACATGTATCGAATAAATCTGCGTATTTGTGTGGGGTTATGAAAACCTATCGGCAAAAAAGTCGAGCCAGTCAACAAGGTGTACCAACACCAGCAACCACAGTGCAAGTGAAAGGACCAGATGAGGAGAAAAATCAAAAATATTAGAACGTACCGGTTACACTTTAGATGTGACCACGGGTAATTAATTTATATTTATTATTATTATAATATTTCCAAGTAAAAAAATATTATTTTGTAAAAGAAAATCTGTGGCTTAAAATTTGTAACTAGATTATGAGTGGTTAGCCACGAATGAGTTATGCCACGATAACGTAAACCTCTTTGCTAAAACGTATATACATACGTTATCGTATACGATAACGTATATGATGGCATTCGAAATCGAAAGTACAGCACTTTGCACAATTATTTTTAATACAGTTTAAATCGATTTGCATTTAAAAGTATTTATTGAGGGATATTTTTTAGTAAAAATAAATTGCTTGCCCAGAAATCTTCAGTTCATAAATCGCTTAAAACGTGGTTGCCAGATTTGAAGAACTAAAATTTTTAAACACATAAATGGACAGAATGTTAATAGTGTTCTATGTCAGGTATGGTAGAACCTGCTGTGACAGTGCAAATAAGAATATGATCATGGGATTGCTGTTGCTAATCAAAATAATATTCTTGGCAATGGATTTGATGATCTATCGTCATTTTGAGGATTTTAAGTTAAGAAAAATGTCGCTTTAATGACCGAACGTATTTTGCTTTAAGCTTGACGATTTTCAAAACAATCAGTCGGCTCCTAGTTTTAGAACTTAAAGAAAATGGTCATAGCTTGTCCAAATAATGTTCTACTATTTGAAGCGGCAAATTCGCCTGCTGAATTGTCTGCTTAACACACTAAGCGAAAATTTTGGTGAAACTGCTGGGTTTAAATTAAAGACCAACTGTAATAAAATAAATAGTACATAATTTGTTTACCACACCGAGGATTTCTTTAGTCCCTAACAGTATATAATTTATATAATACTTGACACAACTTTTCAGGAAAGGAATCGAACTTATGGTGATTTGGAATAAATAATTAAATGATTTTGACTTCTTTTCATCTAGCAACTATAGTGTAGAGACGTTTTGATTCTTTCCTTTCCGTAAAAACATGTACGAATTAATTAATGCGAATTAATGCTAGAAGGCAAAGTTTTTATGTTGCAATCAAATGACTGCAAGAAAAACAGTTTCATTACCATGAAGATGGCATCTTTTTTGATACCAATAAATTATTTTTAAGGGCAAGTTGTTTATTTAATTCAACAATGGCGATAGCGGGATGTTTAAGCACCAATCAAAATAAGCAAAAAAAAAAAAAAAATATATGCATATATATATATAAAAATTACTACAGTTTTAAACGCTAGCATTATACATGTTTTATCTTTTATACAATTAAATATTATTATTTTATATAGTTTTATTAAAATTTACTTTTATTAAAGGCCAGCGCAAATGGTGGACCACCTCCAAATGGGATGGTCCTGTACCGGGTAATGGTTGCGAGGGTATTTGCGGGAAAATACCCAAAGACATGTTTGAGGATGAACTAATACCCCTGTTTGAAAATTGTGGCACAATTTGGGATTTTGATTAATGATGGATCCCATGACTGGGTACAAATCGTGGTTATGCATTTGTTACTTTCACCACAAGAGAAGCCGCCTCTAATGCCGTCAAACAGGTATTTTTCTTACAAAATTGTTTATTTTCTTACACAAAATCTTTCCTTTCAAGTTTTGTTTTCTTTTTTATTTTACATATTATAATTTTATTCTCTTGATAATAATGTACAAAAAAAAAAAGAGAAAATAACGAAATTAATTGATGTTGTAGGGAAACTCTAACCAGTCACGTATCACGATGGTGTAAATATGTAAATTTTAATATAAGAAAACTTTAATTGAAATGTTTAGGCTTAAAAGAAGTCACTGGTGTTCAAAATTTTGGATAAGTTACCATGTTCAACATCCTGGTACGCTGGCTGAATATAAAATTTTATTGCATATTTTAGGCTTTTGTCAATAGGCGAACGATTGGTTTTTCCTTTCTTTTACATGATTAATTTTAAACAAACTTTTCTTGTAATTAATGGAAAAAAAAATCTTAATTAGTTTCAAACTTGGTATTTTATAATCAGCTCTTTGCTTTAACTTTTTTTGAATTTCTTTTGTTTATGATATATAACTTTTATTACTTAAGCTGTTTAAAGTAAAATCTTTGCTCTTCTTTTTAAATAATTAGTTTAGAGAAATACGTTAATTTTTGCATGTTTCTGATTTACTTTTTGCTAATAAAAAAAAATAATTTTGAAAGTTTTCCTAAGTAGCAAATTACTTACCATTTAAGTTGTGAAACATTTCCTGCAAAAACAAAAGAAAAATATTATACTTGAGCTTAAAAGCAATCAATCAGTTAAATAAAAATTTTGGTAAAAACAAATTTTACGATTTGAAAGAAGTCTCTTGAAAACAATAATACCTGGCCCTCTAAAACAAGAAAAAATTTATGTATGTACCAATAATTCTACCCACCTATAAAAAGAGAACCTTTAATTTTTAACTTGCATTTTATTTTAGTTTATCCTGCCTTTTCCTTTTATTATTTCTTTTTATACTTTTCATTAAAAATCTCTTGGCTAATATTCAACACAAACCTTCTAAAGTCTTGTTACATTTTAAAAGTAGTTTATTACTCTGTATTGCTTTTATAAAAAAAAGTTTAAATTGGATTTGTAAGTTTATTTATAAATATATATTTCCAAGAATTTTTTTTATATTTTCTCCGCTAACGAACAATATTAAAACAGAAATGAAGAAAAACCAGCTAAAGGCTCTGTAAATCCTTCATCACGTGTTTGGCAGCCGTTTTAGGTCATTTAAACTGGTATAAAGAAAAAAAAAACAAAACGAACAAAATTCCTACAACAAAATTCTAAATTTAATTATTATATACACATCTACATACATCTAGAAAAATCTACAAAGAAATTTTCATGTTTTTTTACTCTCTTTCTCCTCTTTGCAAAAAAAAGAAAAGATTAAAAATAATTTAAATTCACGCCATCTTCATATTCACCATTTCATTTGCCTTCATACCACCACGTCTTTAGTTTAAAAAATGTATTTTCATTTCTTTAGTATTTAGTATATTTTTTTAGTTTAGTTATTTTACTGCGTTTTCGACCGAGAATGTCATTTGAAATTTTCATCTACATCATTGTCTGGTTTTATTTTCTACAAATTGCGAGCATGACTGTTTAACTAATAAAACCAATAACCTTTCCACAAGAATTCTATCTCTAACAATTTGTTTCCCTTATTTTCTTTTAACGAAATTAAATTTTGGAATTGCAACAATTTGGCTAAACAAAAAAAAATAATCTTTTATTCCAAAGAAATTCAAAATTTTGTGCTCACTGGGTAATTAATTAATTGTATAGAAATGTTTTGATTTAATTAATAATAAATAAATTTAATTTGAAATTTTACGTTTATATGATTTTGATTACTATTTTGAAATTTTAAATGAACATTTGTAAATACAATTCTAAGCTACACGAAATTAAAATCAAATTTTCGAACAAATGTGTCGGCATTCTTATATCATGGATTTAAAAGTGATAACATTTCTGCTAAGCTTTCTGGATGCTAATTTCTGGAGCTTTTTTTTTGATCTTGAGGAGGTCATTTCACTTTAAAATGTCAATACAATCCATACAACTTTCTGTTAAGCTTTATTAAATTGCAACTATCACAAAACATTGCGATTAATCAGCTGATCAGATGTCTATTGTGCAATTCTATTCGAAAGTAAAAATTTTCTAATATCTATGACATTTCCAACAAATTAAAATCTCTGATATTCCTGTATTTATTAAACAAAAAAAAAAACAGAATACAAATTTTCAAAGGATTCAAACCTGTATTTTCGAAAGCACTCTATTATTTCACATTTGTTCAATATTTTAATTTTGATATTTTTCAAAATAAATTTCATATTCCACAAATGATATTTATCTCCATTTAAGGTTTCTATGGATTTCAAATGTGTTTTTCGAATTTGTTTGTACTGAAATGCATTTATGTAAATAAATAGTCTCTTGAACTAAAAATTTTATTAAATTGCTCTTACAAATCATATCAAAATGTAAAGCTTTTTTTTTGCTTAATTTCCAGCTGCCTTTAGGTGACAGGCTAGACTAATGCATAACTGAAATTCAAAGCAATTTATTATATGTATATTCAATTACTTTTAAATAAGTAATGAGAATTAAAAAATAATAACGATAAGATTGTGCGATCGGAAGATCCCCGTTGAGCGCGCATGATTCGTTACAGTTTATCTTCATCTTTGACTATAATTCAAAATGAAATCTGTGTACTTTTTCAAAATAACAAATTACATTAGAAAGTGCCAAATCTTTCAAAATAAATATTTACTCAAAAAAAAAATATATATATATATATATATATATATATATATATATATATATATATATATATATATATATATATATATATATATATATATATATATATATATATATATATATATATATATATATATATATATATATATATATATATATATATATATACATATACATGTATATATTTAAGTATATAAACAAATTTCAAGACGTTTAAGCTTTTGAACTTCTTTATTAAGTTATATAATTATATCACTTCAATTTACATACATAATAAATCTTGAAAAAAGTAGCGTCAGTCCTAAATTTCATTCAACCTTCAACCGATTCTTATAAGAAAAATCTTAAAAGTTTGATTTAACGAAATCAAGCGACATCTAGTTTCAATAAATAAATTATGTTTGTTGGTAGATGTCTTCGCTTAGCACAACAACTTTCGTCACTCACCACCAAACCTGCACAATTATTTGAAGGTATACTACGCATATATACAAGTTCACATGTTTTCATGACAATTCACTTACACAAGCTAAATGTTTTCGCGACTATTTTTAATTAATTCCTGTACCCGCAAAACACGTTAAGAATTTCGTTTCAAAATTATATCGGCCCCATATCGTTATACTCGTGATCGAAATAAGTTGATAGTTATTTTTCGATAACGAATAAATTCTATTGTAATTTGAAATAATGTTAAATCAAACGAGCGTTCGCTTTATGTGTTATCGAATATAACAAAAATAATTTTTAACTCAAAACCATTAAAATGGAATGAAAAGTGTAATAAAACAGCTTTAAAATGGCCTTGATTTCGTTTTTGATTTTCTTAATATGATATGACACATATTAATTTATTTTATAAAATCCACTTTCATAATCACTTTTGCATTTGATGTAATATCGGTTTGAATACGTTAAAGTTGAAAACAATGTTGACTACAAACTCAAAATTTCACTACTATTTGTGTATACTTGGCTCAGCGTTGCCACCTTCTAGATGGTAGTTTTGCTAACATACCGGACAGTTCGTTATTTATTGAATTTAATTAGTTATTGCACTTGTGTTAATTTCTGTCAGATGTCGCTTTTGTTTCAGACCATTGTTATCTTCTTGTCTATTATACTTTTAGGCATATTTTTAATTGGTCAACAGTCAAGAAATGGCAGGTTCGATTCCTGCAGACAAGCAAAAAGAACAATTTTGGGTTTGTTATTAAAAAAGTATTGCATAATTCACCACAATAAATTTGGATATTTCTTCTTTAATCTATCACGGACTCTGGCATATTTCGAGAATTAAAATAAGCTTGATTATTTTGAATAAATAAATTTTAAAATTGGTTAATTTCCTATTTTCGTTACAAAAGCTATTAGGCAGCTGTAAAGCAAGCAAAAAAAAAACAAGTCTTTCGCACAAAGTTTGTCGTTTCAAATGAGCGAACGTAAGCGTTCGATATCGTTTAACAGGCAGTTCAGTATTTTTGAAATTTATTTGGAATAACAAATTTTAGAGCAAATAAATTATGAATTTGAAAAAATTGTTATGTTTGTAAAGCGTAAAGCGGATTTAAGTAAGTAACAGTTGTTTTAACGTGTTGTGATACTGGATCCAAACTCAATTTTAATGATGATTTTATTAAACCGTGTTTGCACATAACTAATAACCTGCTATCAATCTTGTTCAACTCATTTCCTAACACTTGGCAATTAACTTTTGTTTTATGATTTGTTTTATTTAGTTAATTATTTTACTTTCTTTTCTTAAATTATTTTTAAAACTTGAAAAAAAACTCATCGTTCATTTATTAAATTTTATTTTCTTGATAAAAAAAAATATATATAAAATTTATTTTATTCAATTGGTTTTATTTTATAATTTTCTTATTATTTTATTTGTTAATTAATGTGAAATTTGTGTTTTTAATTATTGTTATTATTATTGTTATTATTATTTTTTAATTAAATCCCATTTATACATAAACAAAATCCTTTAAACGAATACAAATTTCCCCTCACTCCTTCTACAGCTCGATAATCATGAAATAAAACCTGGCAAGTGTCTGAAAATAAATATAAGTGTACCAGACACGCCTATTTGTAGGCAATATACCCAAATCGAAAGGCAAGAGGAGATTTTTAGAGGAATTTGGTAAATTAACAGGTAAATTATGACACAAAATTATTTTACTTTTAAATTTATTTTTAAAATTTAATTTTTTATAGTTTTAATAACATGTAAATTATATTTAATAATTTAAAAGCTAATTTAATATTTATTAAACTATAATTAAAGGGTAAGCAATTTAAAAAAGAAATGTTGTTTAAACATAAATTGGCTTTAAAGACAAAATCCAATTGGCTTAAATGCACAGAATTATTATTAAACAATTGGTTAACATCATAATTAGCTGTTTATTTCAAATAATTGGTTTTGTTAATGAAAACGGCTGTTTTAGGTGCCTTTCCTTTGTCACATTTTAGAGGTTAATAACGACGTCAAACACAATCTTTTGCAAAGTTTTATTTTAAAATTTTATTTTATTAAACCATCATCCATTTTATATCACTTTTTTATTTAATTATTTTAAAACCATTGTCCATCCTCTTCATTTAACACACATCATCACACAATTTTGAAATTTTTGTTTGTTTTCAAGCACTTAATCCAATTTTGAGACTATCTTTTCAAATGCGTTGAAAATATTTATTTGCGTTTTAATAATTACATAGCTGCTATTACCAACTTATAAATCGATTTATAAAACAAACAGTTTTGTAAATACATATACATACATATATATTATCATTTGAAACACATTCGCTCATTTTCAATTCATATGCTTCTTTTCTTAATTTTAAATGTTATTTATTTAAAATATATTGTATATTCTTATATAAATATAAAATATATTTAATGTACATTTCTGACAGCAGTTCATTTTATAAAACAAAAATTTAATAACTCCAGTCATTAACTTTGTGCGTTATTTAAAAATGTTTTTTAAATTAAAAAAAAAGAAAAATAAATATCATTACAATTACTGCAACAAATGTTTTTAATAATACATATTTGTTATTATTTAATTTAATTTCAAACTCTAAGTAAATATAGTTTTAAAATAAACAAAATAAGAGTTTAATAAAGTGATCAATAAACCCATCATAAATATGAAATGAAATGGTTTAGAAAGTTACATATATAAAATTTATATTCATGTTTTGTTAATTTTTTTTTTATATTTATTATGAAGTTAGAAGTGCGTTAAAGCCTAAATAATGGCTCTTGAAGGAAAAACGAATAACACTATACAACAAAATTAAACAAAGTTTGAGCAAAAAATATTCAGCCTAATTCTAAATATTCTCGCGTAGTTTCTCCCCAAATGGAAAACTCTTCTAGAGAAAAGTATATATTTTTTAGAAAGTTAAAACGTTAAAAAGAAGCATCCTACCCCATTTTATATTCAGATATCTTACTTTTGTTATAGAGTTCTTTATATTTG
>BGZK01004789.1:0-11526 GCA_005406025.1 Eumeta japonica | reverse complement strand
AATTTTAAATAGTATTTAGTTCTATTTCGTTTGATATTTTTCAAATAAAATAAAAAATATCTATTATTCAATTGTGTAGTTGATTGAAAACCATAAAGAAATTATTGATAAGTAAATATTTTGAAATGGTAATATGTTTTTATAATTTAATAAACGAAATAAATATCAACATTCTAAATTTATTTAATTTAAATAAATTATTTTTGAGTTTTTAAATTTTTTTTCTTCTTTGGTACAAACTTAACAATTTTTCCTTTAATATTTATTAAAGACTATAATTATGATTTTTAATGCTTTGGTTTGTTTATAAAAACAATTGATTTATGCATTAATTTTTTATTAAATATTAATTAATGTGTTTTGTTTTCTTTTCTGTTTGTGGGATAATATGTAACAATTGCAATTAATGTATTTATTATTAATATTCTTTTCTTTTATTAATTTATTAATAGGTTGTTTGTTGTTTGTGTTGATGCCTCTTTATTTAAATGAATAAATTTATTTTGTTACTTTTCATTTTATTGATATCTATTAGTGTCATGTTAATGATTTTTGTTTGCCTTTCTTTAGTTATTTCTTTATAATAATTTTAAATGAAATTTATTTAGCATTATATTATTATCATTTATTACACTAGTATTTCTTAAGGGTCTTTTTAATTATAGCATAGTTATTTATTGATTTAGCTTAGATTTTTTTTCTCGCGTTGTTTCTATAAATATTATTATTATTTTTTATTACATCGTACTATACAAGCTCTCTAATAAAGTTTTTTGTCTTATTATTTATGCGTATTTTTTTTTTAATGATCATGAGATTTGAAATTAAAATTATTTTCTTAAAAAATAAGCTTTAGCTTTTTTAATATAATCATGCTTTAACAAATATTATTTAATTGCATCAATTGTTGGTATTTTTATAAATTTTTATTGCTAAGTTCTAGAAAATTATTCATTTTCTTTTGTAATTTACTTTTTATAATAAAAATGTAATTAGGTTTTATCAATTTCGTTCTTTTTTTTTAATTTATTTTCTTTACTTTTTTATTTGTTTAGTATATGAGTTTAGTTGTGTTTTTAATTACGTTAATGATAGGCTCTTAGAGTTTATTTTAATGATTAAATTACTTTTTAATGCATGTGTGTGTCGATTGATTTATGTAGCTTTTTATAATTAATTTAATAATGAACTCTATATTCGCTGTGTTTTTTTATTATTATTATTATTATTAGTATTCTTTATATAAATTTGAAAAATACATTTTTTATTTATAATGTTCGTTTTGATGCTCCTCGATTTGTTATGTGCTTGTGCATATCAACCGAACGTAAGTTGTATTTTGGGTAGCCCTCTTAAACTACAAGCAAAGCGATTTTATACAAGGTGGAAGCATGGGCAAATTCAGTACTATACAAGCGGCCATAATCTACTTATTAAGATGAATCAATTTGGTCCAAACATAAAGATATAAATTGAAATTTAAGAAAAAAAAAAATAAATAAATGACAAATCTCTATAGAAATAAAAAAATATGTATGTATGTATATACGAATTTATTTTGTAACAAGGCGAATTTTATTTTAGTAGGCAACAAAGGCATATTAATTTTACAAGCATACACTGGCATTTAGAAATTCAAATAAATATTATTAGATCTTCCTATTTGTTATATATTTTTTGTTCTCTCTGCTGTTTATATGGTTCTGTAAATTACGTGATTTCGGGAACTAAATATCGTATAAAACGCCAGTGATTTGTTCCAGCTTCTGGAACAGTTGATGTCTGCATATTGGCAACAGCATGGTTGGATTGAACAACAAAAATTTCTTCTACTAATTTACCGATATTCGATTAAAAAAATCAATCAAAAATGTAAAGCAACTTATTTTTTTTTAACAAACACAAAAATGCAAAGCTTTTTGCTTGTCTGCAGAAACACCCAAAGCCCACGGCAGGAATCGAGTCTGCGGCCTAGTAACTGTTGGGCAGGTGCTCTATCCATTCAGCCATCGAGGCGCTCATCGAGCATTTCACACAATTACTTGAATTGATTCATTAAATTCAACGATTAAAATCACAGAGCCAAACGGTTACACAACGTTTGATTTAGAATCGAAATAAAATACTTGTAAGTAACACATGAATATAATAAAAAAATATATATATTTTTTATTATGCTGATTAGTAGTGAACATTTTGTAATCAACTAAAGTCTTTATCTTTTGCTTAAACACCTTACGTTATAAAAATAAAAAATATTTATTAAGTTCAGAGAGCTTATGAGAATTTTAAAAAATCCCACAAGAGGACGAAAATTACAGAATTCGAATTTGTTTAAAAGAACTTTTTCGTCTGCACATATTTACTTAAAGTAATGCAAAATTAAAATTTTGTTTTAAATGCGTATAAAAGAACGAACGTTATAAACACTAAAATAAAAATAAATTTTTAATTTAGTTTAAAAGCAAATCGATATTTTCTATTGAAAAATAAATGTTTTGTGATTAAAGCCCTGCCACAAATGTATTGCTTCCTCTAGCACAACTACTATTAAAAAATTGAATATTTACAATTTTGCTTAAGCCATTTTAAGCATTCTTAAACATATCCAAGATTGAAATCCTGGAAAATAAAACATCAAATACATTT
Organism: Eumeta japonica; assembly: GCA_005406025.1. Taxonomy (NCBI): domain Eukaryota; kingdom Metazoa; phylum Arthropoda; class Insecta; order Lepidoptera; family Psychidae; genus Eumeta; species Eumeta japonica. The sequence continues at coordinate 8,877 of BGZK01004789.1, read as the reverse complement.
AACTGCAACAAAAAAATGTTTATTAATCAAACCCAAACTTAACAATTAATAATGTTATAAATTACATATTGCCAGTGTAATATTATTGCTAATTATTTTCTAAGAAAATCGAAAATACAAATATAACCCCTGAAAAAAATTATGTTTAATGATAAAAAAGAACAAAAATAAACTTCAGTGTAACAAAAATTAAAAACATTTATATTATTATCTTTACAAAACTCTGATTTAATTAAACATTATTTATCTAAATGTTTTCTTTTAATTTTTACTATATATATTTAATGGTCTTTTTTCGTTTTAGTTTTAAACATTAACGAACTTTATGATTAAAAAAAAAAAACAGGATGATTATTATTAAATATTAATTTCTTCATGTTTTATGACAAAAATTTTATTTTTGCTTTAATATGTTTATAGGTAATGTTGAGTTTAATCAGTATTATTATTTTATAAAATATGTTTAAACAACAAGAAGAAGAGATGGTGAAAAAACTAGTGTTTTTGGAAAGATTTTTAGGGGCGCGATAGAGGTACATATACATACATATAAACTTTTCAAAAAAGTATATGCAAAGAATATTATTCAATTTCTTTTAATAATAAAAAAAAAGAAACTCAATAAAATTGATTTCATTTAAATAGTTTTGTTTGCTGTTGTTGTTTGTATTTTGCTGTATTTTCAACACTATTTGCTTTTTTGTTAACATAAAGTTAATAAAACATAAAATATTATGTAGAAAGAAAAAGAAAATACATATATTCGCCTATTATTATAAGCAGCTATTTTGTCAAAGGCCTTTCAAACAGCCTCATTACAGAATTTATGATGGTGCAAAAATCTTCCCCGATTTATTTGTTATGCTGGAAAGTTTGAATTCATGATATGTCTATTGTAGCTTTGGTAAAGCTTGGTAAATTTATATTGTTAACTTTTGGTAAATTTAAAACTCTGCAATAACCACTTAAACCATTTTTACATCATCTGCAATACTTAAAGCTGTGGCTGATGGACTTGATTTACAAATGTAAAAACAGCTGTCAGTAGTGGCGTTTGGCACTACAGCTGTTAAAATAAAACAATAACAAATTTTAAAAAGAAAAGCAGATAATAAAATTTAAAGCAATATATGAACGGTGCGAAAGTTAAAAATCAGTTGATTCATTTTTATGGCCTAGAAAACACACTAACACATTCTAACCAAAATCTAGGGAATATATTGAAATTGTTTAAATAACATGAATTGCTAAACCCGCTAATATTATGACATAAGCAATAACAAATTCAAACAAAAGAGTTGTTTGTAAAGTTGTTTTCTTGAATTTTATTTTGATATACCTGTGGAAGGCCATCAAAGTCGCATTAAATATTAAAATTTTGAGCGCAATAAAGCTTTAAAAGGCATAATTTGATAAAGCTTTTCTTTTTGAGAAGGTAATAATCAAAGCTGCTTAGCACTTTGACCCATTTTCAAAAGCACCATATGGTTTTCAAAATATTAAATGTCAAACTACTGTCAAACTTCATATGCAAAAGTATTCATACATAAATATGTACATACCTTGAACTATTTATTTAGTTTTAGAATTAAAGTACTGTCAGCAATGCTTGCTTGGATTACTTTAAAAGCAAAATTGTTGCAAAACGCAAATAGTGTTTGTTGTTGTGTATGTTTAGGTTATAATTTTGAATCGATTTTGTTTTTTTTAGCTTAATAGAGGTGATAAAAATTTGTGTTTTTTGTAATTAAATGTTATGGATCGTTTGTTTATGTTGTTTTTACAAGACAAGGAAATAGCAAAAAATTGTTGACATCGCAAAAAATTATAAAGAGATTAATTAGTTTTTGCATTTTTTTTCTTTTTTTGTTTTGTTTTGGAAAAAGAGATTTACAAAAATAAGACAGCGGCGGCGTTCATTTTTTGTTTGTTGTGTATTTGTTTCTTTTGTTTGTTTTGTTGTATTAAAGGGCGGCAAAATTTCCATTATCATATGTTTTATTTTTGGTTTTTGTGTTTTATTTTTTTTATACAAAAGGAAAACTATAGTGTTGTTTTGTTTAAGGTATAATGAGAAAGCAACATTTTTACATAAAACTGTTGTTTAGCATTTGTCAAACTGCATAAGGTGCATTATTTTATTATTATTATTATTTTTCGTAAGAGATTGATTTTGCTGATGGTGATAATGTTGTTGATGAGTTTGAGGTTGTACAACCATGTGGATGTAGTAGTTGTTGTTGTTGTTGTCGTTGCAATAGTACTATTTTGAATTGTAATATTGCAGCCAGTGTTCGAAGGACCACTAACAACAGCAACACTAGTGTTTTCGTAGTTACCTGCCGCAGCTGCAATTGCTGTGCTGTATTAGTTTTAGCTATAGGCTACATCAGCAACAGCAGCCGCTGTAGTAGCAGATTTTGTGCGTTGTTGTAAAGAGCGCTTTTCACGCCATCTATCAAGAGGAGTGTAGCAACATTTAAATAATGGTTGTTTACGTTTTCGTTTTCTGATGATGATAACGATGAGCTTAGGCTTAAACTTTGTGCTAAAGATGAAGCCGTTAAATCAGTCTGTACGCCGCTACTACATAAACGTGTTTCCATGGTGTAAAGAGGTTGCTGTTTTGCTGTGGCTGATAATGGGTCGAAGAAATGGAACGCTTTGAAGCGTTTAAAGGCGCTGGAGCCTTGCATATTACTGTGGGTGGCTCTGTTTCATGCAATTCAGAATGAATGTGCCGACGAGTGATCTTCGATATAGTCGGCCTCTTCTTCATAGAACTCCTCGTTAGAAGTGCGTGTTGTGGTAGTGGTTGATGGTCGAAATTCATGAGATGATGACTCGACCATGGCAGTGCGATAATTGGCAACAAAATTATTTGTTTCCAAATAATGACAGGATTGAAAAATGTAATCATCTACAAACTGTTGCAATATTAAAGGGTTATCGGACGCTGCTTGAGCAGCAGCCGAATTCAACATGGAACCCTCGGAACAATGCTCGTGGGGCAAATGAACATGATAATGATTATGATGATGGTGTGGCTGTTGATGATAATGCTGATGTTGGTAAGGATGGTATGAGGTGACGGCTGCGGCGGCGTGCTCTTCTTGTGAGGCATAGCGACGTATGCCTTTGTGCGATTGTGACGAGGGTGAGCATATCACAAGTGATGTTGCTGTTGGTGATGTTATTGCAGTCGTTTGATAATGTTGCTTGCTTTCCGTAGTATACGTTTGCATACCAACAGCAACTAGTTGCTGTGAATCGTCAACATGATATTCAGAGGATTTTGTTACAATTGGCGTTTGATCAGACGCCTGCATTTGTGTTTCTAAAACAAACAATTGATCTGTGGAAGCATGCTGTGGCAATGACTTACTTGTATCTACAACATGTTGTTGTTTAATACGTTCAACATGCTGATATTCGGTGAAGTTTAAGCATGTTTCTCTTTCTTCATGTTGTTGTTCACTTGTTACAGCAACATGATGTTGCTGTTGGTTGTATGCCATTATGTAATTTTTCTCCTTGTTATATGGTTGTTGCTCTAGAAGTTGACGCTGTTTTTGCTTCATATCAACAATTTCTATTTCTTCAATATCACTAAAACTATTTAATTGTTTCAACAAATAATGAACATCATTTCGTTCTGACTGTTGTGCATCTTCATCCAAAGACATTTTATTGCTGTCTCTGCTTCTTTGTTCTTGTTGTGACGAAGATGAAGCCGCTGCCAACATGGCTTAAAGCAGCGGCAGCCTCGATGTTGTGGCTGAAGGTGCTGCCGCTGCTGCTTGTTTAGATGTTGTTGCGGCTGTTGTTATTTTGATGAGAAATTAATTTTAGAATTATTTACAATTAGGTCGGTACTATAATATTGATTTTGGTTATTGGCCAATCTACGTTTTAAACTATCACTTAAAATGGGCATCTCTACAATTTTTGTTGTTGTTGTTGTTGCTGATCATGACGAAAATGTGGATGCTGCTGTGAATTTTGTGCTAATGTATCAGCAACATGTTGCTGATAGTTATATGAATTTATAACCGGCACTGTATTGTCAATAATTCGATTAAATTTAGCTAATGCCGTATTTTGTTGTTGTAGTTGTTGTTGTGTCAATGATTTTTTATTTACTAAAAGGGATGAAGACGACGACGTTGTTGTTGCTGATGATTTTTCTGCTGCTACACATGTTTTTGTTGATGCTTCGGTTGTTGCTGTTGTTGTTATTGTAGTAGTATATGTTGTAATTGCTGCTTCATCTATTATATTAAATTTATTAAATTTTTGTTGTAATTGAGGCACTGTTGTGACGGTATCTAATTATTTAAACCCCTTCTTAAACCAAACGTTTTATGCTCTTTCAAATTAATGTTTCTTCCTCTTCACGACGAAGATCGTGTTCGCCATTGTGTCTATTATTACCAGATTTAATATTTAAAGATTGTGGTTGTTCATCAACGTTTCGTCTTATATTATCCATCATTTCACTAACATTTATATTTAAATTTAATTTTAATTGTTGTTTTAATAATAATTGTCTACTTTCATTCAATAATGCGCTAGTTGTTGGGTTGTTGCTGTATTAGTTGTAGTAGTAGTTGTTGTTGTTGTTGTTATATCGGCTGTCACTTGTCTTCTATTCAGTTTTATTTAAATTGGTATTAGCTAAATTTCTAGTCAAAATTAATTTTTCTCGACGAAATGGGTTCATTATTGTCGCCCCGCGATTACCGACTATCACGGGTGGAGCGAGGCCTTCTAACTGGATGTTGACGCAATTGGTGACACTGGTGACAGTGGGCTACGTGCTGTTTCCCGCGGGCACCCACTTAATGTTATAACTAGTTTGCGGGAACCAGCTTGATCACGATGTTCACATAACCACACACCTTGCCAGGTGCCCAATGATAATTTACCATCCGTAATGGGATTGTCAATGAACTACCAAGAAAGCAGGCTTTTACATGTGCTGGCTATAAAATAATATAAATAAAAGTAGTTAATATTTCTTGAATTTTAACAAAATCAGATATATTTAAATAAATATGTCACCATATCATCGGGTCCTTCACATGAATGCCTATAGGTAAACCTTCGGGAACTATTTTATTCAACATCATTTCCATGTCGTCTCTGTTTAAAATAAAAATTGTAATAAAGCAATTTACTAGTGTTAAATATATGCAATTAATCCCTCACCATCGCTTGCAATATAAAACAATTTCATTATTAATTTAAGTTTAAAATTTGTTAATAATTTTTGATTGCAAGTTTAAATTTTTAATCAAATAGTGAGTTGAAAATGTGCTGATGTAAGATTTTTACCAAAACTTATTAAAATAAATAAATATTTATCAGCAATATTAGTATCAGCAATATTATTATTAAACGCATAACTTGTCCACTGTGAAAAACGCTGAAAGCTGAGCTTTATTACGTTGAATGTATTTGTAGTATTAGCGAAACGATAACACATCGATGCTTGTCCACAACTTGTCGTGCTTATCAAGTAACAAGTTAAAATTAATGTCTCTATTACGGTTCTCGACTTTTGTAGCAATTTAATTGCAATTCAGAAAATCGCATTGCCGTTGTCAACTATTGCCAACAGTTGGAATTTATGATGTGCATCTGATTTTTCAATGTACTGTCGTTCATTACTTTGTATAAGTTTGATTGAGAAAATAAACGACGAATGCACACAACTTATCTCTAATACAAACAAACCGTTCATATTGAAATAATAATACAAAATTATAAATAAAACTAGTTCGGAAAAATAACAAACTGAGTTGAGTTGAGTGAAGAACCGTTTTGTTGCATCAATTGGGAATAAGATAAAAATTATCTCTCATGTTGCTTAAGTTTTTTACAAATCACTTATAAGCGAATGGCGAGGGATTAAACATTTGAATTATGCAGATAAATTGAATTTCAATTTCTTAACGATTCAAACGTTTCAAAATAAAAAGTGTTACCTGACGTCTGGATCCCAACTTTCGTTTAACGCTAAACTCGCTGATGTATGTAAAACTATAAAGAAAAAATTGAAACATTTTAAGTGAGTGCATGTGTATAGGTAGTTTTTGCGTATTTTCAGCCGCAAAAGCAGTTATATTTGTTTGATTTTAATGAATCCCTTCATTCATATCGTAATCATGCGAAATATTGGTCACTTGTTAACCGCGAAATGGTATGATCAGTATTTCAAGCTCCCACTCAACGCTTGCAGGCATCGATCGATCATGAACAGTACTTATTTATTTGTGCTTCAATTATTTCTAGGCAGCTACGTTTCATATGTTTTGCTACAAGAAACAGAGTACAACTGGCGCAACTGGAATTTTACATGCGTTTGACAGCATACTGCGCGAAATTTCGAACAGAGAAGCAAGATTAAAATTGTTGCTTTAAAATTTTATAATTATTTTTCTGAATTTGTTATAAAACCACAGCAATAAATCTTTTTCAATATAACAGGAAAAGTTTCCTTAAAATCGCATGAATCTGAAGTGCAACTTTTTTATTGCCTTACTTTTTTTTGCATTTAATAACGTTTACATATTGCAACCTCAGGTGCATGGCAATATTCGGAACTGCAAACACACATAAAAAATAAAAAAAAAAACAGCAAGTCAGCCATTCAGCCAACAACCATTTGAACTCTCAGCTTTTTATTGCTTTTTGTTTGCAATTTCTTCGTTCTGTTTTTCATAGTGCAATAACACCTTGTCATAAAGTAATTAACAACAACTTGGGGTGTGTAAAAAATTCTTTAAATAAATATTATGCTTGTACTTCACATTCGTCCATAAAAGTACATATGTATGTATTTCTCAGTTTTGTGCTCAACTTTAACCTGTAAATGAAGGCAAACGCACTCACTATATTTAACAGTCGCATACAGTTTAACAGAATGTTGTTCCAGATGAGAAAAAGAAATACAACAATAACATATTCTGTTAAGAATAAAAAGAGTACGAAAATTTGCTACAGTATAGTGTTTTGTTATTAAAACAAAATCTATATCACCTAAGCTGAGTACACGTCTTTTTTTATGAAATTATAAACATGTCAATTGTCAATTATGCGAGTTTTGGATTAAAACCAAAATTTTAATTCTCAGCACAAATTTTCGCCTGCTTTTGCTAATTTTTTCGCTCATACACATGTATTTCCTTGTTTTAATCTATATATACATAAAAATTGAATGTATGTTTGTTTGTTTGTTCCTTATAGGAGACCAAACCTCTGGGCTGATCTTCCTGAAATTTTACACCAATTAGGCTGGACCCTGGGATAAATTATAGGCTACTTTGTTTTTCAGCCACACCATTTTAACGCCCCATTTTTGAATTTTTACGGGACTTATGTAGTTTTTAAGAAATCTTATAACAAAAATCGTATAACTTTGCGGATTGTGGAGCTACAGCCTAGATATTTGTGGGTGGCGAAGCGCCCCGGGTTATGCCAGTTTCTTATAAAATTAAACAGCATTTCAGCATGTATGATAACCTTAATTTACTTTTCTAATACACACTATAATCTTGTGCACACGAAAATAATATTAGCTTTTACTTCAAGTAGTTTATTGATTTGATAGGGGTAGAGAGGCCGGAAGAGAATTCGAAAAATGCATTTAATACCCTCTACGGCTCATGAACTATCAGAAGTGAAAGTTAATGTTAGTTGCATATATAGTCACAGAATAATAAACTAATTTCACCAATATTTTTTAATTCTTATCTTAATCATCTAAGATTTTCATTTTCTTTACTTCACCAAATACAAAATTAACTAACACAATGACATAGTTTTAGTTTATAGTTTAAATAAAATTGTTTGGAGAATAATTGCTCATTAATACTGGTAATGAAATTTTATAGATATACGGTCGTATGTTTATTATTGTATGCTTAATAACATCTTATATGACAAGTATAAATTTATAAATAAATTTATAGAATAAGCAGCCGTTTAATAAACATAAATTAATATTTCTGAAAAAGGCAATAATGAATGAATTTTATTACAAGTGTTTCCTTCATTAAATTTTATAGTTCCGTTAAAATTAAAAAAAAAAACTCATGGAACATTTTATTCTGTCAATAATATATGTATGTCATATATTATATTATGTCATCTTACAAATGCTTATTCTGTGCATAAAGAAATTTGAATATTATATGCTTCCACATTTGTTCAAAAGTTTTCAGGGCAGCTGGCGAAGCAGAATGGCATCTAAGAACTGTCGACATTTAGACAGCTGAAAATGCATACAAAACACATTGATAGAACGAAAAGTGTTCATTCACACAAGGAATAATTTCATAAACCAATCAATTAATTTCATAAACCAATTAATTAATTTACAAGCCAATAATTAAATTGTTTATTATGTGTAATTAATTCATAGAAACAATAAATTAATTCATTGATCCAAATAACCCGTACATTGCTTGAAAATTGGTTAAATTGCATACACATATAAACTGAAAACAATTGGAGGCATGAATTATTTAAGTCAATGTATTAATCATAAAATTAATTCATTGAATCGCCTATGTATTCATTGAGTTAATGAATGAATACGCTTTTAGCATTTTATTAAAATGATCAAGTTTACCTTTCTCCATTCATTAGCTTAACTAATACAGCGAGTTTTTTTAATGTCATAATTTAAGGATCTTTACTTAGCTCAAGTTCCTCAAGCTCTCCAACTTTTTTCACTTTCAAAACCAAATGTTATGGCATTAAACAATGTTCATTGAAACCGTTCTTATCCTTAAAAAATCCTAAAATTAATTAATCCTAAAGAGTTAAATTTAGCAGTGCAAATGTTTGTAGTTGGAGAACTACATGGTG
>BGZK01004788.1:0-11566 GCA_005406025.1 Eumeta japonica | reverse complement strand
ACATGAAAATAAATGTCATTTGAATGAAAAATTGAAATTCAAATTTGTTTGTATGTATAACATACATACATATGAATTGAATTTTAGAATGAAGCTTTATTATAATTTATAAAAAATAATATTTACTACCCTGCAGCGCAATTCTGTAACTTTTATTACGATAATCGTATCGTTAAAATAATTATAATGATATTTTATCGAATTTTCTGTTCAGCAACATTTATAGCGACATTCGCTGTCGGTTAAAGTTATTTGTATCGTAAAATTTTCGTAATTTAAGCGACAATATTTTATGCGTTTTTAAAAGTATTCTTTACTCTACAAAATGCTCTCAACTTTGCGTTTTGATGCAACTGCTGTTTATTGTCGCTATAAAAAATTACTGAATAACACCATCGTTAGTGCAATCGAAAAATATGTCGATACAAAGTGTGATTGATTGTCGGATTGTAATAAGTTAGTAAATCGTGTTACTGAAGGAGAGCGAAATATTGGCAAATAGAAAATATATCATAACAAAACAGGCCTAAAGCTTTATTTTGAAATTCAATCCATTTGATAAAGAAGGGTCGAACAAATCAAATATCAAACCTTCAAGATACATATCTATAATAAACCATTTAATTATAACTATCGCTTAAATTATAATATTTATTTTAAATATTCATATGCATACATATATTTTATTGCAAACTTACAGTTATACTTATATAATGTACATACATACACATATATGATTCGTGTGAAAATTAATAAAAATTTAATTAAGAAGACATGTAATTTGTTTGAGAATGGCAGAATATTTTTACTGTACAAAAATCACTAACATTTACAATTTAAAAATAAACATTCAAATAGCTTGCAGACACAATCATTCTAACTATCCCAGACTTCATCTCGTTGCTTTGCCGCTAAAAGCTTTCGTTCTTGAATAAAAATGTAAACAAATTGTGAAACATTTATGTAAACAAGAAAATATAATTTAGTAAAAACATTTATAAAAGAAAAATACTAATTACCTTTGGCTTCTCGCAAAACACGCTTCTCATTTTCACGCTCAGCAGCAGCAGTTTTCAGACGCACTCAAGTGCGCCTGTAATAAACGACGATGCTAATGCGGCACATGTTTCAGGGCAGGGACGATACGGTTGTAGTGAGGCGGCACATTTTTTGGCTTTAAGCGAGATTCAATTGTTGCCTCAGCCAGAGGTTTTAATACCACGAAAGGATGCCCCATGGTGAGCACTTCAGCAGCTAAAATATTTTGTAATAGTTAAGTAAATTAAATGTATTCTAAATACAAATTATTACCAATACGAGAACACTACTAAACACAGCCAAAGCATGAGTGTCATCAACCCATTTGATATCAGAAACCTGATTCCTTGTACTGAGAAAATATCATCAACAAGTCTTGATTTTTAAACTCCACAGGAAAATTTGAAACTTCCAAAACAGAGGAAATTCTTCTTCGTTTAAAATAGACTGCTTGATTAAAAATGCCTATATATGTATATAAATGAAAGTTTAATTTATATATGTATATACTTATAAACATACATACATATCAAAGCTTTGAAATTAAATTAATATACAAAATAAATAATTTAAAACTTATATGTTGCAACCAAATTAACAATTTATTAATGAAGACTTTAAAATCAGTGCCTCGTTTCTGTGACTTAACCGAGAAGTTTTCGAATCGAGAACTATGAAACACAAAATTCCATTATTTCTAAGATTAATGAAAAAAAGAGCGTTTCTGTATATATTAAATCGAAACTTATTTGAAAACTGATTACGTCTTTTTGGAAATTTCCATTCCATATCCAAGCAGGAGGAAGAATTTAAGAAACAGTGCTATTTAATAAATAATAAAATACAAGAAAAATTGAAACTAACGTAAGCAGTGCAAAAATTTATTATTAATTATGCCATCAGCGCCATCTTCATTTATTCATGAATTAATTAATTTATGAAAAGTTCCAGCGAATGAATGCTTTGCGAATTAATTTTCAAATATTTTTTCTTTTATACACTTTACCAATAGGCTATTTGAGACTTGTTTAGTAAATAAACGTGTTTTGAAACACTTATGAAGCTGTTAGGCGATTGGTTGCTCCAATTGCAAATTAGTGGACGTCCTAAATACTTCTACTGCTGGGGATTAAAATGTTTACAAAATCAGTTTGAAAATGAATGAAATATAAACTAAATAATTAACTACAATTTTCCTATTTCTTGCTTGTTTTCTTTGAAAAATTTACCCTTTTTTTATTACAAGTTTGTATGTTTGGCAAGAGAAGCAAGAAAATAAAAGCTAAAAAGTATACGCACAACAAATATAAATGCTTGTGTTCATTGCAAGACGGATTCACTAAGACAGATTCACTACAGACAGAAGAAATTGCGCAGTCTTTTGCTCTTTTATCTTTGTGCACTCCTTTATGGCGCACTAAATTCCGCATAGCAAAAGAGCAGACTAAAAAAAGCGCAATTTGCTTGCTCACTGCGCTTGCTCCTTTTTTTTCGCTCCGCTCTTTTGAGCAATGCGCATTTATTTTTATTTTTGGCTCTTTTGCTCTGCTCTTTGAGCCGAATGAGCGGCTCTTTGCGCTTGCTCCTTTGGATATTGACAGTGGTTTGTTTTATGTTTTCAGTAGTGAACATTTTTTTAAAGAATTTTTTTGCATATCTACAAAAGAGTTAATACATGCATGCATAAAAAAAAGTTGTATGTATTTAAAGAATTTAAAGCGGAATATTAAGAATATTTCGGTTAAAAAATTAAAATGCTTTTAGAGTTTTTATTAATATTTTTTACTAAGCTACATATAAATTGTTTTATATTGCTACGTGTTCATGCATACGTATTAGTGCAACTACATATGTATGTAGATTAATGTACATACATGTTTTTTATAGGCACATGTAAGTATGAACTATTAGTACATATGCACATTACATTAGTATGTGCAATTAAAATAACATAATTATGTGTATGTATGTACATATGTATGTATATGTATGTCTGTTTTCATTTTTTGTAGAACATTACATTTCAAGTTTACAGTTGTATAATAACATGGATAAGATGTCTGTCCGAAAAGTGAGTTTTTATAAACCAATTTTAAAAGTGTTTTCTTCTTTTTAAAGTTTGTAAATGATTAGGCGGCGATTATAAAATCGTTTCATAAGGTACATACATGTATACGTGTATATATGTATGTATTAACATACATATGTATAAATTCAAGTACACACTTTGGTTAAACTAGGCATGTTGTGTACGCATATATGTACATTAATTTTAAAATCCATATATACATACATACCTACTTACATATATAAAAATATATGTATGTATGACATTTTCGCACTTAAATATGTATGTATGCATGTATAAACACAGATGCGTACCGGTACGATACATAAGTATGCGTACATGTACATACATACATGTATCTATGTATGTATGTTCTTCGAGTTGCACTTAAACACAAAAATAATTTTTAAAATCAATGAATACAACTTAACAAAAATTAAGAACAAGTCTTTATATTACCTAAAATAATTTTCCAAACAAATAAAACACATACACTTTTGATTACACTAACTTGCACGTATAAGGTCTACCAATAAATTAAGTTGATTTGTACCACAGTAAATGAGCGATGCGCATTTTTTGCTCTTTTGGCTCTTTTGCGCATTGCGCAAAAAAAGGAGCAGAGCCAAAAAAAGAGCAATGCGCATTCTCTTTTATCCACAATGCGCTGAGCAAGAATTGATGCGCAGAGCAAGAGCAATGATAGAGTATGCTCCGCTCTTTGAGCAAAAGAGCCAAAAGAAAAAGGAGCGGCTCTGCTCTGCGCATTTTCTTACCGACTACAAGGTAATTATGAAAGAAATACATATACCAGGTGAATTGTCAAAATGCTCAAAACAAAAAGAACAAAATTCACGGCATAAAACAACGATTAATCAAAAACAATCAGCAACTTGTGTTTTGCAATTATGTTTTCGTAATTTTCTTTATTTTGCCACGATCAACGGTTTACTCGCGTAATAAGGTCACCTGTAGTAAAATTCTCCTTGTGTTCATTGGCTTGCACTAAAGCTCATTATGTTTACGTTTAAAAGTGCATGCTCCCTATGAAAGGATAAGAAAACAATAAAAAAAAAATAAAGTATTAATAATGTGTTGGCATATTACATGGTAACTAGGAAACTCATCAGCGTCGTCTACTTAGTGGTTTATCATTACTGTGTTTAGTGCTTTGAAACTTTGGGAGCAGAAGGTGATTTTTCAAATCAACTGTTGTCAGCATTTCATAGTGTTGCGAAAGGGTAATCTAGCTAAAAAAAAGCGGTAACTTCCTTTTGAAAGCAGCTAGGAGCATGAAATTTAGGGATTTTTCAGTTCTTGTAAGAGGTCATCTTTGTGCTAAAAATGGCTAGAGTGGGCGTGTCACTTATCCCAGAAAAATTTTAGCAACACAGAAAAGTGTCAATACATTTGCATATATTTTATTTAACTGCATAGACGCAAATCATAGTTTTAAAATTTTTCCGAATCTTTTAATTAAATTTTCATTTATTCCTGTTATCTGAGATGCTAGAGAATGCTATTGGAAAAAATTTCGAGCTGTGTTACCATTAATAGTGTTTCTTGATCGCCGTTGTGGAACATCAATTAGCAAATGCATTTCAGATTGCAAAGCGTTAATTATTTGTTGCTTACTCTTCTTTATTAAAGTTTATTTTTCGGTTTCACTACGTGCTTTCAATTTTTAATTTAAAGTTTGTAAGATGTATGTAATATGCATTCCAGGCAACATTTTCACACATACAATGCCGAGAATTTTGTTAATTTTGCTTAAGTTATTCATAATAGTTGGCGTTGCTTTACATCTCTCTTGCCAGGTTTATAAAGGCTAACACCAGCAGCGAAAGTTAATTTTTCGGATGAACGTTCATTTACTAAAGAAGAAACTTCCAAGCGTTTCCCTTTTTCAGATTTTCCTAAAAACTGTGATCGGGGTCTGCCAAAGTTTGATGTCAAAGTTGGAACCATTCACTCCTCTGTAAATTTAGAAGTGTTTTCAGAGGGAAGACACAATAATTCATTTAACCAAAATTTGTTGGTGCTATCAAACACCTTTTTATTTCTTTGTGCTTTCACACTTTTCATTTATTGAACAAGTTAATCTTTGTATAGTTAATTTAACTTTATTGCAATAGTCTTCTGTTCTGTGGGCTGATTCTCTCAATCGTTATGGAAATTTCATTCGAATAGAAATTAATTTCGAAAGCGAGTAATTTTCTGATTACGTTACTCAAAACGAAACGAATTGAATTTTCGTTTCAGTGTTCAAAAAGGCAATATAAAATTCACTTTACAATGCTGAACAAAATATAAACAAAAGCATAAGTTTGAATAAAAAATGTACAATTAAAATGTAATATATGTGAAAAAAATATTTAAACTATAAAAATCTGATTTTACTACGTTCCTCAACATTTTGTTGGAGGACCAGAGGTATTTAGTTTATTCGTCAAAAACTTCCAAAGTTGGTTCCCTTTTGCTCTCATCAAATATTTTTTTGCCAAAACGTCATCCTTAATTACAAAGTTGGCAAGAAAGATTTTTGCGTATAGTTTACTTTAGAACTAAATTAATAAAAACATTTATTACATATTATTATTATTTAAAAAAAAAATACAGTTCCATTCTCTTTGGGTTTTTGCAAATAAAGTGTTAATTAGATTGAATTTCGCAAGGTTGCTATCGAATGTACATTCACTGCTGAATAACGTCATGAGAAATTTCGATAAATTTTATTTGATAGCAAATAAGAGAATTCCAGAATGTAAAAAATCGATCGTTCGAATAAAAATCGCTCGCAATCGAATGACAGTTTTCGTTTAGCTCACTCTTAACAAAGAAATAGTCAATAAAAGCGTTTGCGTTTTTCTGATTATCGTTTCTGCGTGCCACTCATTGCAAAGTTCTCTCTGTGTTATAGATAAGCTATTTTTTCCGACGGTGTTCACTGATATGGTTTTTGGTGACATACCGTCATCCTTCAAATATTTTGGTTGTTCAGACCAGTTTCGACTATATGCCATCTTTATCGGTAGTTTTCTGGTACTGATTAGTATGTTATTGATATCTCGTCCTTATGTAGCTGTCATGTAGCGACTTGTATTTATCTGTCTTCTCTCGCTTTTCCACCCACTCCTTTTCCTTTTTTCATTGCTTCTTAGTTAGTTCATATTAGTCCTTTTCTATGCCTGATTTTGTGTGACGCTATTTTCAAGTACCCTATCTTGTACTTTTATGGGTCTGAATAATACATATATGTATGTTTGCGCATAAATATTTTTATTGCAACTATTTGCAAATTTTTTTTCAAACACAATGCACACATTATAAAAAGAACGTAATAAGACATTGCACAGGAATACCCTGGAATCCTATCTAAAAACTTTACTAATTGTTTGACATTATGCGAACCATATACTACACAAACAACAAATTTTCAAACGCCTTTTTAATATTCACATTTTTAAAACAAATTTACATTAAAGTTAACACATATCTATCTATATACCTCAATAATTCAATTAAAAATTTTGAGAAATTTGTTCTTGTTTTATATTAAGATCAACACAAATATGATGCAAAAACTACGCCGAACTCCCCATAAAAAATAGACAATGCAAGTTCTCACTTTTCAATCAGTAAAACAAAGTGAATAATGAATAAAACCAAAAACTGTTATAATACAGTTAATATTATAATAATATAAGTTAACTCCTGACAATTATTAAACAAGTTGATTTAATTTTAAAAATTTGATTTTTTCAGCTAAATTGGTCTCCTGCAACGGTCTATATATAGCTGGGATAGGTGAAACCCGATTTCAAAGAAATCGGACCTTTTAGTAAACCTGAACACTTTTCGGTACTGAAAAATACCTGAAATAGACAAGAATAGATGTCTGAAGGCATTTTGGGCATCGGTTCATATATAGCCGATATATAACAAAACCGATTTCTCAGAAATTAAACTTATTGGTTCCAAAATGGACCTATAGTAGTAAATATAGATTATTTTAGAAAAAAATTTTTTTAACATTTTTCCATTTATAGCCGAGATATAGCGAAAACCAGTTCCTCAAGAAACTGGACTTTTTGGTAAACTTGAACAATTTTTGGTACCGAAAATACGTTAGTTTTGTGAAGGGTATTTAAGATTCGGCCCAGCCGAATAAAGCTTTCTTACTTGCTTTTTTAATTCGCATTATTTCAATTGAAATAATAGAATATGAAGTAAATGTTTGAACATTTTTTCTACAAGGTTTTTCGAGTCCACTTACAAGCGAAATGTCGGCGGCACGCACCCTCAGAAAGTAAAATGGAACAAATTATTTGTTTGATTTTGCACTAAACGTTAATGTTTTTCACGATTTATCGCCTTTCTTTAACAAATATGGTCTTTCAATAGTTTGTTTTGCAGCAGGTGTCTACTGTGTAACTGCTTATAGATAGTTTAAGTATATTTTTAGCATTGGCAAATGTGTCGCAAACTTTCACGCTTCTTCGCTGAATTTATTTTTTCTTAAGTTTGTCGATTTTGTGAACTATTTTTGTGTTCTGCTTTTACAATCTATTTAAGTCTTTTTTTTTGTTGTTTTATACCCTCCAACCAAAAAGTGAGGGTACATTCACTTTAAATGAGTTGAGTTTTAATATGAAGATCTAGGTCAGTTTTAATATAAATTATGTATTATATGCCAATATTTCGCTCTCCTTGGGATAGCTAAGACCCCATAAAGTATATATATTTTTGATCAGTGTTAAAAACTAAGACGATTTGAGCATGTCCGTACGTCTGTCTATTGAAAACAGTTCAAACGAAAAGATCTAGAACCCTGAAATTTGGAGTAACCATATGCCTAACGATGGTACAGGTTAAAGTTCGGAAACGGGAGAAATCAAAGGGGAAAAGTTCCCCAAGAAGAAACAAAAGACCTCTGAAAAACAACTTATTTAAAAATATTTAGTAAGTTTGAGGAAATGAATCATTTCTATGCCATATGGGGTTCGCTGGGGTTTACAGCTTAAATTAAAAAAAATTTTAATACGGCCCACATATAGCTGAGATATAAGGAAAGAAAGATATCGGGCCTTGAAGTGAACTAAAACATTTTTTGTACAAAATTGTAAATAAAGTAATAAAACTTGGTTATCTGATATTAAATTTTGAAAATTTTTTAAAATCGGCCAGTATTTATAAGCAAGATATAAAGTAAACTGATTTATCAAGAAATCGTGCCTGGAAGCGAACCAGAACGTTTTTGATAAAGAAAGTAGATATAGAACAGCTAAGTCCAACCACTTAAAATTTAATTTATAAAAAATTTTTGTTATCGGTCCTTATATAGCCGAAACATAGCGAACACCGATTTGTCAAGAAGTCGGATTTTTTGCCTTCTAAAATATTTTTAGGTGAAAAAATGTAAGTTAAGTAATAAAATATGGCTACTTAAAAATAAATTTATAAAATGTTTTGATATCGGCTCAGAGTAGAACAGAGATGTTAAGAATGATTGGTGAAAATGCTGAAATCAGCCGACAGAAAATTCCGAAGACCTAAATGAAAACAAACTGAAATAAGAAAGATATATTCAGCTAAGCCGAATCTTAAATACTCTTCACAATCAGGTTTCATATGGAGCGTACGTTGAAAATATCAACAATAACTTTTTTTATAATAATGACAGTTGATGAAATCTATTTGGTTAACTAATAGCTCATGTCATTTATTACATGTCATGTATACATATTTTATTTATTTGTGCGTAAACATACTAAAGGCAAGCATAAAACGTTTATAAATGCAAAAGAAAAGCGAGATTAAAATCTAGCCAAACAAATGTTTGTTAACAAAGTCAAATATGCATAATATTATTTAATAATAATACATAAAACATACGTCAAAAAAAAATTAAACAAATATAGGGAGAGCAAGCGCGGACTGAACTTTGACGCTCTGCATGTAATGCAAGAGCGACATCCACAGAGCTACCTACCAACGCCTGTTAAACTGTTAAAATGCCAAAATTTATTTTTTTAATTTGTTTCATGGTTTGTTTCATTTGTTTCGTAGAATAATCCAATTGCAATTTTTCGCGACATTTGAGCAAATTCTGTAAATGCCCGTGCACATGTAATATAATAAACGTACATACCTACACATGAAACAAATAAATACAATTTTTGCTAATTAATAGGGAGTCAACGATACGCCATTTCGCCGATCCGATACCAATACTCAAAAATAAATATCGCTGATACCGATTCCGATTTACTGAAATTGAGCTCAAGTAAAAATTAACCAAATTTAAGTAGAGTAATTCTTCTATTATACAAAAGAACAGTTTATTAATGAGCCATTCATATCATCAAAATTTTCAATACATTTCAGTTTCTAAAATTAAATATTTAAACTACAAAATATCTGCAATGTTTATGATTTCACAAAACAAGGTTAGCATTCATTTTAGTGTGGTTCAAGATTTAAAATGATAATATTTGATATATATAAGAAAATTGAATTCATGTTAACACAAAAAAATAAATTATTGTTTCGCACAAAATAACAGTGTAAGATATTATTAATGAGCCAATTCAAACTGAATGTGATACTGTTTATTTTCTAAAATCATCAAAATTTTCAAACAAAAAACGTCTGCCATATTTATTATCTTACAAAATAAACGATGGCATTCAGTTTAGATTGGCTCAAGATTTAAAATTGATATTAATAAGGTTTAAAAGACAACAAATTGAATTTGAGATCATGTTAAAATTAAAATTATTAAAACAACATTGCAAATGATTAATATTGAAAATTGATATTAATAAGATTTTGTTTAAAAACAGTGTTCTCAAATTTTGCGGAGATAGACGATTTCTTAAATCCGTTTGAAACAGGCCTGCAGTGGAAAAAAGTCTCTCAGATGCGACAGAACTCATTTGAAAACTTAAGTATTTCTGCGCCATTTTCTTTAAATTTGGGTAGAATATGCCAATGCACCAGTAATCAGGAGGGTCTGCATCTCTACGAATATTAGGAGATCTAAGGTATCTCTCGACTTCTTAGTTAGTAAAACCACAACTTAGGATGAATAAAGGCTCATCTGCCTCGGATTCTATTATATTCTCTTTTGCAAAGCAAAATAGAAGAAACAATTTCATTATGTATTCTGTTTTGATTTTATATTCTGCTTTTAATATGTTATTTCTCATAGTTGTCATGCAAAAGAAAAGAGTTGAAAATTGAATATTTTGTTCAAAAGACGCTAAAGAAAAATATGAGAAGTATCGGCGTATCGACAGTAAAATATCGCCGATATCGATATATCGGAAAATTAGAAGTATCACCGATATATCGGTATCGGTTACGTCCCTACTAATTAACTATATACCTATTATAATATGATAAAGTTTGTGCTAAATCACCAAACTTCACCAGCACAGCAGCGCAGCAAACAGCAACACATTAGTTAAGCTTCATTTTTTTTTTTATTCCTCATTCCTTATTATTATTGTTTCCTATTCTTTTGCACACATGTACATACATGAGCTTATTAACGCAAATAAAATATCAACCACTGACGCAAGCCAATTAAAAACAAAATATGTGAATTTATAATTGAGATTGTGATAAATTAATCATCAATCTAACAAATATTGTGAAATGGACCGTGATGCTGTGGATGTCGGTTCACATAGAACGAGATAAAGCGAAACCCGGTTTCTAAAAAGTCGGATCATAAAGTAAACCAAAACGCTTTTGATGGAAAAAAATAATTGAAGGAATAAAATTAGACATTAAGTAATTTGTGAAATTTTTGACATCAAGAGAGATACGGCGAAAAACTATTTTCTAATAAATTGGACCTCTAAGCGAAAAAGACCATTTTTTTTTTGTCAAAAGAGGTAAATGTGGTAATAAAACTAGTCAGCTGTAGTAAAATATTATTTTATTTTTTGATGTCTAATAGAGGGTACCAAAGATTCGACCTTGTCGAATATAACGCTTTTACTTGTTATTGCTTAAAATTGCTGAGACTCTTTAAATCGTTTATTAAAGATCGAAAATTAATTATAAAATGTATTAGAAATTAGCTGCAAAAATGAGTATTATATAAAATATATCCTGACATGTAATTATTTTATTTGGTCTAAAGAATAAATTCTTGAACTAAATATTTAAATTAAAGCATTGGCTACTTTGTACAATGACCCTGACATATAATTAATGAGAGATATATGGAACATATTCACTATTTACAGTAAGGGCCGAAATCGTTCACGAATTTCCAATCAAAATCTATGTGTGAAAACATCCTGCAACTCTGTGAGTTTCTTAGATCATATGACATTAAGTTATCTTTTGTGTGGCAACATCCTTTCTTAATTACCGTCAGCTTTTTTCTTAACAATTAAGCAAATTTAAAACCACATGTGGGAACAATTTTGCCCTGTTTAATTA
>BGZK01004787.1:0-11575 GCA_005406025.1 Eumeta japonica | reverse complement strand
ATGTCCCAAATACCTGTAATTTATTTGATTAAAAATATTTATTTTCGCTTCATTTTAATTTAATATCAAAAGAGCCTAATTTTCAATCGAAAATTCTGACGTCAAAATATCAGCTTTCAAAAAGTTTGGGAGTTTTGTTCGTTGAAATATCTACTTTCTGATGGTGTAAAGAAAAATATACATTACTATAGGAAATATTCTTAGAAAATGCAAAAAATGAAAAAACCTCAAATTCGAAAATTTTTTTTAATCATATATATTACAATTTTGAGGTATTTATTAAATTACATTTTAATTACTCAAAACGTAAGATTTGAACATTGATAAACAAAAATTACAAATTAAAATATCCTTCTATAATTAACAAACAATAAGTTAATAAAGTTAATATTTAATAAGACATCTACAATATTTTTAAAAGTTGTAGAATCTTCTTTAAATAATATTTGTAGATACCTATTTATTGCTGTTTAAGATAATTTATATACCTGAGTGACCTTCGGTGAATTTAAGCCCATTGTAAGTTATTTCATTTGAGAATTGGGGACGGACCTAGGAGGGTTGGGCCTTACTACATACCTGCTATTTCGTAGCAGCTGTAAAGGTTAGCCAGTATTCGAGATACAGAGTAGTGTACAACATCGTTTTTAAAAATACGATGCAGGCTAAGTTACTCTAAGTGATTTGAAATTTTACTTTATTGAAAGAATCGTTTGGAATCTGCATAGAAGGTAAATACTATCTGTATTTAATCTATATTAATCAGCTTCAATAAAAATAGTAATATTTTTCTTTTAAAAATAGTATGTTTAACGTAACATAACCTAAAAATTGAAATTGAATGATATTTCAGTACAAGAATAAAAAATAGGAATTTCGTTTATTTTATACAAACAGATTTAGTTATACTCATGATAAAACTTTGAAGGCATTATTAATTTGATTTTGTCTTTTCAGATTACCAGTATGGAAGAATCTGTTTGTATATCTCAATAAGTCAGACGACAAACAAGTGTATGAAATAAAAAACAGCTTTGAATCGTTTAGTGGCGTCTAGAAGAGAATCGACAATAAATACAAAAATTTGAAACTTTAACATCAGCTCTTATTCATCGAACTTGTCAGTCATTATAATGATGAGACTGCAATAGCTGCATTCTGTAGCTCAAGACGTAGAAATCAGGAGGAAAACAAATAAATAAGGACGCTCTTATATTTAATTTTCAATCTCATTGCTTTCTCTGCGGTGGGTTTTCGGTAATATTTCTAAAGATAAAATTTCATCAGTTCAAAATAACGATACAAGAGAAAATATATTACAGCATATAAAAACAAAACACAATTAATGATTTCGATAAAAACATTTTAGCTCGTTTAAGAAATGTGCCTGATTTAGTCCAATAGATTTTCAATGCATTTTCTAAGAATATTTCCTATAGTAATGTATATTTTCTTTACACCATCAGAAAGTAGATATTTCAACGAACAAAACCCCAAACTTTTGAAAAAAGCTGATATTTTGACGTCAAGAATTTTCGATTGAAAATTAGGGTGCTTTTGATATTAAATTAAAATGAAGCAAAAAAATAAATATTTTTAATCAAATAAATTACAGTGTATTTGGGACATAATAAGGTAAGTTTTCACCAAATTTCGTAGAAAAAAAAAAATTTTTGAAAAGATATAAATAAAAAACCAAAAACTTGGTTTTTTGAATTTTTCACCTAAATTTTGAGGTTATGTGAAAAATCTGCAAATACAAAAGTTGTAGATCTTTTTATTACCTACAACTTTGCCATTTAACTTTTTTCCATAGGACTTGTAGTTTTGCCGGAAATCAAGATAAACCATTTTTTACCCTTAAAAACTCACCCCCTCCCACTTCCCGAACTCGGATCGACCGTAATTTATTTTTCCTCTCATTTTGATCATATTCCCCTGCTTTTCTAATGGGTTTCATCCTACTGTAATTTTTTTTCTTTTTTTACCATTTTTGTAGGCTTTGACCCTGGTCTATAATGGTAGGTAAAACAAAACAAATAGATAGAAAAGCCATAAGTCAATTTTCCATCGACGAATTTTCAGATAAGACAAATATGTCTTTGTCGAAGACAAAACATATATTAAAATGTGACCTTTATATAAATTTATATATAAATACAAATCAGGCAAAAAACAATAATCTCTCGGCTTCAATTATTATTTTTAGATACTTTTCTACATAGGTTTTTAATTTCATTGTTACATACATACCCATTTATATATTAGATATTTTATAGGGTTTTCTATTGGAATATCTAGTTGAATGTCGAATAAACCAACAGACAAAATAAAACTTCTCTAGTTTTCCGTTCAGGACAGCAAGAAATTGGTATATTGTTCGTGCAAGTATAAAATACTAACTTACGTCCGTAACCAGTCGGTAAAGAAACGCCTCATAGAGGTACTTTCGAGAGCCCTTGTCCCCCCTTCAGTTGGCACTTCTTTCTGACGTGGCTTAGAATGGTCGAATATTTATCTTGTACAAAGTAAAGAAAAACTGAAAATACTACGCTAATAGATATATATTAATACATTTTTATGTGTGGATTACAGTTTCTGTAGACTATCAGAAAGATTTATTCCTTTTAATTGTAGTGCAACAGAACAAGTAGGTACTAGTGTTTGAGTCCAACTGTAGGCTATTAAACGAAAATAGGTTTAATTCGATTAATCTAGTAATTTTTGCTTGATGTTGAAACAAACAAGACTTGTGTGTCGCTTTTGGACTCTGAAATTTCTAAACTGACAAAGTTAAAAACTCATTATTAAAATTGCCCGTCAATAAATACAGTGCTTATAATTGAATATAGTGCTTGCTCAATCTATTTAATTTTTCTAAAATTAACTTCGCCGAATAGATATTAAGATATAAATTTCAGGATAAAATCAATAAGATATAAAATCAACAGGAAAAAGTGAGTATGGAAAACTATTTTAATGCTTTCAAATGTTAATGGTTTTAACCTCTATAGAAATAATAATTATGTTTTTTCAAACACAACGGACATATTATGATCGGTTTCAACTTTTTAAAACTGAGTTCATAATTTTTTAGAAGAGTCGCATTGCAAAAAAACGTTTAAGTAAATACATTTTTTTAATAAATACTCAACCATCGAGTACTATTTGTCATACGAAAGGATATCTTGCTGAAAGTCGAAAAGATCGACTTCAAAGGTATTTTTTTAACTCTCTATAGTTTTTTTTTGGAATCGATAATAGATTTATTTAGAAGACGTAGTTTAAAAAATACAAGACGAATACAACTTTCAATAAGTAAGCCTCATTCCCTACTTCGTATTTTTTTTTAATTTTGTTTTGCTGTAAAGCTGAAAAAGTTACATTAGATCGTAAGTTCAGGAAAACATTCAATTATGATAAACGTCTGTAGAGTTCTATATACGAGCTGTCACGTCGCATGAGGCGCTAGACAGCGCTACGCACAAACGCCCGTCGCGGGCGTAGAAACCTTCGTCAGCGGCATACAGATGAAGGCGAGACAAAACTTAACTTCGTTGAATCATGCACTGAAAATGGTGCCACTTTCAAAAAGAGATAGTAAGGTCTTGTGTGATCGAATTGTCGACTCCTTCTTCATCGCCGGAAAAATGGAAAAAAAATTACAACGCCAGTGTTTTCCCGTAGCTCAGCCGGAGTAGATATAATATTTTACAATGCCGAATAACACATGTCCTGCCCCTGGTCAAAACCCCGTCTAAGGTCACTTGATAACTAATTACAGATGTATTATTACAATAGTGAATATCCTGCAATATAAAGATAAAATACTTCATTATTGTATTTATTTATTTTATTAGTTTATATAAACTTAAATTTAAATACTGATAATGCTTTATTACCTCTATCTGGATTGTTGTCTCGTATTCAGAAGATTCTCTTCTCCCTAAGTCGGTTACTCTCCAGACGGGTCTCTACCGGAGAGTGATCTACTTAGGAAGAAGAATAACTGCCTGAAATAGTTTGTCTATTGCGCTTCACGAGATCGACCCACATAATACCACCACCACCATAATATCACCAACGTTACATCGTTTCTAGAAACAATACTGAATAGACAATGATCAAGAACAACACTCTGAAGGTTCCGACTGGCTGTCGAAAGTTGCTTATAGACGATAGGAAACGACCAAGACGCAAAAACACAACTTTGCCTGCGGTGGGAGAGTGCGCCCATTTTTACAAAAAAAGTCTTTAAAGTAAAACGAGAAAACGTATTTATAGGGTTTGCAACGTAAAGTTAATTTTGCTTTTAGATAGAGTAACAACCTACTCTGTGTGTGAGATGTGGCCAAAGTCCTTGAATGGAGACACATTCTCATATCTGCTCTTCGAAAAATAGGTATTGTTTCCTATCCTATCATTAAAAAATTGGAATAATGTTGAAAGTTTTATAAAAAAGTACTGAACGTCATAGTAAATACGTCATTCCACAACACGAACCCACGTTCAGTTAAGAAAAAGTTTTGGTGTATAGAAATCATTCATTCCTATAGATCATATACCACCCGTGACATTGAATAAAGTTCAAAATGACAGAAAACTAAAACCTGAAGTACCCACAGGAGTTTTTCCGCTCCATTAATGGATTTTCTGTTGTTTATATTAAAACATATCTCGAACAATTTCATTTTTCGGGAATATAGAGAAAAGAAGTAATAATCAGTATCTCAAAACAAAACCACGAAATTTCCTCTTTACAGAGTGACAAACTACTTACCTTCTAAGATCCAGTCTAGGCAAAGTCTCAAAGGGCGATTACGTGATCAAGTTCTAGCCTTACGATAAACGAAAAGTTTGGTTTTCGCTCTCAACACTTACGCCCCAACTTAACGTGTTTAGTTGCACTCTTAAGCTAACTAAGTGTTCCGCTTAGTTAAACACATCTCAGCGGGATCTAATACGAACACGTGAAACAGTAAACCTACCTTTGGATTAAGTTGAGACTTTTCATAATATAAGGCAAGGCAGGCGATGCATGGATACATAAACTTTATTAATTAGAGATATGAGACAGCGTCAATCGCATAATATACGACTACATCGAAGAGAATACATACTTTTCCATCAAGAAAACAAAAACTCACTGAAGGGATCAATCAGAACCAAAAATATTTCAAAGATTTACTTTCTACAGATCTGTACTTGGCGCATACAAATGCGATTTAGATTTATTTCCTTTTTATTTTATATTTCATACGCAAATGGTTGTATTTCTGCCGAAAGCTCAGACTGTGTTATAACACAGAACAAGACCGGAATCGGGACAGAGAGTGGAATGAATAAGGATGGAGACTTTAGGCGAAAGTGAAATTGGAATTACGACTGAAATTAAAATCAGAACCGGAATCTGAACTAAGATCGGAACTGAAATCAGAATCGAGATTGAAAGCGAGGTCGATGTTGGCGCTAGTGTGGAACAGACACAGAAATGAAAAACATCGTGCACATATACTCAAAAGCTCTTTTAACTTTGAATTTACCTTACTTGCACAAATGTTTCATTCAGAAAACATGTTTTTTTAGTGACAGAAAAAACAATAACTTCGTTCAAACTCAAGTTCAAAGGACGAAGACGCAAACGTTACGCGACAACGCACTCCGACACAGGTCTGAAGCGACAAACGCGACGCGAACGGCGCGTTCGACTCCCGAGAAAACATGAAACGCCGCCGGCGGACAGCGCGGGAACGTCCACGGCGAGGCGGATCGAGGAAAAATTTCGACAGCGGGAACGAATGGAAGTTTCCGCGCAAACATCCCCCCGCCCGCGAAGCTCCTCGCGGGGCGCGTACCATCATCAGCTTTTGGAATCAAAGGTCATGCGGGCGGGGCGCGGGAGGGGAACGAGCCCGGAGCGCTTTACGCGCGCCGTGCGTTTGTAAACGCCTAGGAAAACGCGCCCGCCTGCGACGCGCGATCGACGTACAGAAGACTTCGTATCGAGTGCCTCCAGTGGCGGGCTCGTGTTGTTCGAGTTCGCGCACGTCGAGCGACCCCTCAAAAATGTCGAGGGTAACGTTAATTCCGTTGTCCGATCGAGATGGAGATTATTGTTAGGCAGAGCAGAAGAAAGTGTGACGTTCACGTTAACCAAAAACTGATGTGATTGACGTATAGATTTTTTTTGAACTATACGAAGAATCAATCAAAAAATAAAGTTGCCAATTTAAGTTATCCCAATCAATATACGTGTAAGGTATGTCCGTGTCGGACTGTGCGCAGTCGCTACAAGAGCGCGCATCTGCATGTATCCCCGTGGTAATTAAAAGCCATTAAGTTTTATGTGAAATGAAGGTTATGAATCGTTTATATTCATACAGGTTCAAATGATGTTTCGCATCCGAATAACTTTAGAATAAATATTAAATTTAGCCGAAGCTATTGTTGCATATGTCAATAATTTGTTATATTTAGTGACAAAATAAATGTTATATTTTAAGACGAAAAATTAAAATTGTTTAAGTATAATGATGAAAAGTCTAAAATGAAATTTATTAAGTACGGCTACATTATGTTGAGCAATTAATGATTCCTTGGTATTAGTTCTTGTGAAATGGATTTTTATTCGTTACTTTCTATGCTACTAGTGCTAATTGATGTCATAGGCCATTATAGTGGCCTGCTGTTTAATCAATAATTAAAACATCGATATATCGTTTAATTTTACGGTGATTTAAAAAAAAAACACTTCTCATACTTCTTTTTCCAGTAAAAAGTTTAAGCAATTTAATAATTTAATACTTAAATCTCAAATCCTTTACGTTTGGAGAAACTAACCAAGGTTATGACAACATCCTGTACCGACCGTTTACGCGTTATCCAAGACTTGGAACGAGAGACTTGACATGACTTAAGGATTCATTTCCTATTCGCCACTAATCAGCATCTGAACTCGGTACCTATCGATTTGAAAGCAAGATTCTTAATCACAGAGTCATCAATCACCACTCTCAAGTTTCTAAATAATCTTTAAAAATATATTGGCCAACACCACACAAATTACTCGACTTATTTAAATATTTTGTAATAGTGTTATATTTGACTGTCATTGTGTATGATTTTATGAGAAGAGGGGTATTCTAAAATATTAGCTTGTTCTTCTTCAGAGAAAACTGACTTACGGGAGACGATTTTTATTTTTAAATACTGTGAATTTTTAAAATATTTAGACATATTCAAATGTTATTTTAAAGCGTACTAAATAAAAATATTTTTAATTTGAATATGATTCATATAAAAACTACTAATATCCTATCACAAAACTACATTAACTTATTCAATCACATTTTTTTCAGGACACTCCTTTGGGGATTTGGAAACTTCAATATGCCACAATCATAATTTGTATATTGCATATTGTATGTTGAAATTGTTTCATGGAAAACTATTTATTATAATTTGTTGTCGAAAAAAGCTGCCAGTTATTTTTTAAATCGCAAATGTTACTAAGTTAACCTTCGCCTAATTCGTGTTTCAAGTTTGCTATTAATTAATATTCATATTACCGAAATAATGTCAACAGTGGTGACAATAATTGACAAGCTGATATAATTATAGTTTTTTATATCGACGTATTTTGAAAGAACTTGCCGAAATGACCAGGGCCACGACAGTGTATTTCATTATAAGACAGAAAAGCTTTCAATGAGTCAGGCTAAAGTTATAAAAAATCTAAGCAACTACTTTTATAGAAACTTTACATGCACGGTTACTACATACACGCCCGATGAGCAGATTATTTGTGATTTCATATAAGGAAATGTCTATCTACAATAAGAATTGTTATTAAAGCGTACTTGACGAAGCGTCGAGTCAAACGTTAAATCGTACATCCGACCGACCCCAAGGGACCCGGCCAAATATAACAGAAACGAAATAAAATCGATGTAGAAGTTTGCGCTCAATAATTTACGAGGTCATATGGTGACACCCGAAACGAAGTAAAATCGATGTGGAAGTTTGCGCTCAATAATTTACGGGGTCATATGGTGACACCCGTAACACAGTTATTTAGCAGCCTCCGCGTTTATGACCGCCACAATATAACGTTCTAGGCCGCATGACCTACCATTATTTTCGTAGCGCCATATAATCGCCGAGTGTGAATTATGTGAACAACTTCGGTGGCCGGTGTCGGATTTACATTTCACAACAGGCGGCATAATGTTTGTAAATCTATGCTGTTATAACAAACAGTAAAATTCAATGTCAAATGGTTCCCGTTGCAGTCGTTTCGAGTTAGAGTGTTTAAAAATCAGATGAATACGTAAGTCGAGCTGGTCTCGTTAGACGCTTTGTACGTAGTAGTCCACAGTCACAAATAAAAATAAACGTTAAAAAAAAATTAAAAATGATATTGGTGAGAGTTTTACGTGAGAAACTTAGAAAATTCCCCGATTTTCATTAATATCCTATAAGGGGTTATGAGTTCAATAACGATTATCAATAAGGCTCATCCTTAAAGTAAGTTGAAACTTATTCTAAAGGATTTATGTCGATACATTGCATATATTTTTTTAAATCGTAAAGACCGACCCACAAACCAACGACAGGCGATTACAATTTTTTTCATGGCTTGGTGCAGTTTTTATAAGGACGTAGATTTATTTCGTCATTAATACTTTCAAATTATTCAAGATAAAGGGAATTACGGCTGACTGAGCAATTAGTTCTCAGTGATGCATGCGTAACGTGTAATGAGAAGTAAACCACCACAAGGATACTATACTTATAAATCGATAATATATCGATATGTCAACAAAGATCGAAATTTGATACAAGCCTCAAAAGAATGAGTACGACGGATTTTAGCTCGTTTTTATTGCTTCCTTGGTCCACGAAACAAATTAAATGCCATTTCATATTTCCCTTAACGATGGGTAAATTTTTTTTTCGCAATTCAGAACTTTTATTTCACAAATGAGCCCTTTTTATATTATTGTAGCTTCACTATAGGTAATTCTCGTACTGGATTCCTCTTCAGATTTACTACTATTTTTCGACTTTTCGCGTCCTATATAGAAGTTTCCATTACAAAAACATTCCATAAGATAATTTGAATAATAACAAGTTTTTAATTAAAATTTCCGTTATATCTACTAAAGTAAATGAATTATATAATATGGTAATCTTAAAATTAAATGTCTGTATTTATTAAAAATATCCTCAGTAACACAGACTTCATAACTAACTTGGGGTATAAAGACAATTTGATGCGGCAAAACTTTGACATGGTGGTAGATTGAGAGTAAAGCACTCCTAGATGTTAGCGTGTAGTGAGGCGTGTAGAAGCAACATAAGCTTTTGTGGAAGCCAAACACATGGCTACATATAGACAAAAATATATCGAAAAATAATTTTAAAACTAAGCTAAGCAGCCAGATATGTTTATATTCTTAATTGCGAGTTTAATTATTAAATTATACAAATGAAATAAAGAACTTTTAGGCTTGCAATATAAAAGTTATGAAGCTCCTAATAGTGTTGATAGTAGACAAAATAGTGATCTGGGTTTTTTTTTTATTATAATTATAGACAGAACATATCGTTACATAATGATAAAGTGTCAAGAAAATGTTTTCTGAAAGTCTTTAATAAAATCGTTAAGTATTACAAAACAAATTGATAATTTGACGTCCGCTTACATTAAATAAACAATTTTATTTTTAATAACTTTCATAGTTTGTTCTTTTAATATCAATGTAACACTGTCAAACAGTGTTTTACTCGTAAATTACATAGCTTGCAAATTGCAGCTTTAAACTTAGCTT
This sequence comes from Eumeta japonica, assembly GCA_005406025.1. Taxonomy (NCBI): domain Eukaryota; kingdom Metazoa; phylum Arthropoda; class Insecta; order Lepidoptera; family Psychidae; genus Eumeta; species Eumeta japonica. Next base: position 1,742 of record BGZK01004787.1, on the reverse strand, counting down.
TGGTTCGTAAATTACATAGCTTGCAAAATTGCAGCTTTAATCTTAGCCGTGTTAAACTATCGTGGAAACAACTATAATAAGCGGTCCGCATATTGTAGGGTTTTTCGTTGGACCACGAAATACGCAAATAAACGCAATTGACAGTTTTTGAAACACGACGATATTGTGATGTCATAGAACGTTTTTAGGTATTATTATTTAGAATTAACACAGTGGAATCACGTTACTTCGGTTCTGTAACTGATCAAAATTGGAGTAAATGGAAGTTGGAATGTTCACATCGCGTCCACACCGCATTTTCAGTGCGGTCTATGACGTCATCGGACGGAGATAAAAATGGTGTGACGCAAGTCTTTGCGTAGTCACCGGACGGATGTTTGCGTTCACATATCGTTGCTATTGTAATTTTAAAACTGTAAATGCACAAAGCTCTCGGAAGTATATGTTTTCCGTTAGATGATATTTTTTACATAACCTTTCGAAGTAAACGTCAGAAGTTTATCGAAATCACAATAAAATCGTAAGTAGTACTTAGTTTATTTTAGAAGAATAGTTATGCACTTTAGTTAGATGTAAATCTATGTGGAGAATAATTATATAAAATTTTGTATCAATTCGTGCATACAAATACTAAAATTTCGATTATTCATATTAGGAAAACTTTAAGCTACGTATGTCACATTCACGTGTCGCAACTCGCTTTAAGCATTCCCCGGCCGTTTGTCCTCTGTTCGTCGACTTTTATGAGCGAGACCTTGATAATTATATACTTTGCTCGTTAGTGAAACGACTGAAGTTTAACTCATGCAGTTACAATTTTAATTAAATTGATCATAAAACCAGATAAATGTAAAAGAATAATGTAAGATTTATTTTTGTATAGAAATATATTTTAATCACATCACCGTAGCTTTTTTAAGTGGATGTAAATTAAGACACAAATATTAAACGACAGACGACTGAGTTACTTAAATGGAACCCGCAGGAACGCATATGCGTTCTCTTTTTTTTCACACCTAAAGCACTACACACACTCACACAAACGCGCGCGCGCACGTACGCACGCACGCACGCACGCACACCACGCACACGAACGCACACGGATACTGCATAGATTGAATAATATATATGTATTATTCAATTCTATGTATATGTCTGTGTCATTCAATTCTTAACGAAAATATCGAGATAACCATATATCGATTTTATTAACTTAAATGTACACTGCATGTGGTCTAGGAGATAGTTATTTTACTGACTTTTTAAAATATGCATATAGAAAAACGTGTATGCACATCTTAACCACGCAAACGTCCACTGTATGTGGTCTGGCAGATAAATACTTTATTGATTTTTTTAAATATAGGAAACCATGTATGTATACCCGTCTTAACCACGCGAAGGTACTCCATGTGGCCTGGCAGATAGTTATTTTACCGATTTCCTACGTGACGATTTCTGCCAACTAATACCACCCGCAAGCCAAGTAAAGGAACTTCGGTCCAAAAAAAAAGAAATCCGCTCAGTCGTGGTTGCCATTTCGCAATCAGACGCAACAGCATTTACTATGAATGCATTTAAGTTGAAGTTTAGGTCGAGGAAACGAAATGTGTAATTGTATATGTTGAAATAAATATATTTTAAATTCTATCTCGAGGATGAGGTAGAGATAGGTAATTTCGGAATGTGTGACAATCGAGCTGGTTTGGAATATAAAGCCGACACCATCCACCGTAACGCAT
>BGZK01004786.1:0-11580 GCA_005406025.1 Eumeta japonica | reverse complement strand
GATGTGTTCTTGGAAGTTTTACTAACACTCTTGTATTATCCCGCATTATGACGATACTCCAGTGAGTCACCGATTTTGCTCTCCCATGGCACATTCCAATAACTTAAAATAGACTTTGGGAGTTGCATCTGACGTTTGGTCGTTTAAAGGTGGAATAAAATATATCTACAATTTAACTAAAATTAACCTTAAAGTGACTATTAGACTGTCAGAGGTTTGTTCTCAGCAACTTTCCACATGAATAAAAACATTTGACATCTGTCTTTCTCCTATTTTGTGTTAAATCACATCTATTTAACAAGCGTAGTAGTGCACGATTTGAAAAAAATAAAACGCACAATTAAAAGCAACTACCAGATGAAGTAATTCCATTGACAGGAATTATTTAACAAATTTGTTCGACACTCTGTTGTCATGCAACAAATATTTGAATAAATAAAAAAAAAATTATGCAAAAAATTTAATCGAAAAAAGGAAATGGAAAACATGAAAATCTATATTGAACAACACATGCATGCGCCAGTTTTTTTACCCATTCCCAGCTAAAACAAAATAGGATTGATGAATAACATTTTTAACATATAAATTTGTCATCATAAAGTTTTTAGCATGCAACATATACATATATGCATATATACATATATGCTTATATATGTATATATGTAGACATGTATGTACATATATGCAAATATAATCATATACATTAGCACATTTAGAACGTTTGCGGTATCACTCATAAGGTAATGGACCTTTTTGATATGGTAGTGTTCCTGGGCTGAGCTGTTTGTAATTCTCGACCACCTCTTGTTACCTTTTTTTCGAAATTGTTATCTTCACCAATGGCCACTCACTACGTGCTCTGGTCGTATATTTTATTCTATCTTGCCCTGCAGAAATCTCAACAAAATAACGTCCATTCTATTTTATCCTCATTTGTACATACCCCTTAATCTTTACAGTTGTAGTAATTTTATTTTAAATCTTAGTTGAGCCTGCATGAAGGCAGTTATATATAACCAAACATGCTGTAATTTTCACACGCTACTCACACCATTATGACTCACTAAGATATTGTCACAGTCAAAGTATTTACCTTACTGTGAAAATGCACAATATATTGCCTATCAAATTAAGGTCAAGATCCTATTTTTATGGCACCAGAGATTTAACTTAACACTGTTAATTGACATCTTTCCCTGTAATAATTTCAAATCCGTTATTCTTTTTTAATAATTTCTATCGTTTGTGTAACGAAATGAAAACTTTCTCGAATTGAGAAGCACGAAACACGAAATTCCATCGATTTCGATTGGTGAGAGCAAAGGGTTCCTGTATACTATCGACAACAACAACACTAATTACTTCCTTATTGGAAATTTATATTGAGTAGCTTTTAAAATGACAAGCCATTAGAAGTTAGGAAAAGTGTCATGAAAAAATTAGAACCTAAATTAATATTAAAATTAATAATGAAAATATTATATAAATATAGACAGAAAGTAAAATTAAAACTCTGATAGTTCAGGGTCTAAACATGCACAACAGTGCAATTTAGATCGAAGCAAAAGGCTGGATTAGTATCATAGCAGATATGAAACAGCCAGATTGTATCCCACAAAATAAGTCTTCAAGTTTACTTTTCTTGCCTCTCTTGTTGTTCATTACTACAATTAATCACACCAAACAATCCTTCTTAAATGAAAAGAAAATGAAAGCACGCTCATATAAATATAAATAAAATTATAGAAAATATTTATAAATAATTCATAAATTATTAAATCCATTTTAATGCATAGTTTGTATCAATTCATATGTATGCCACCAGTGCCAACTTCATTTAAAAGTATGAGAAAGACAAGAGGAAAAATTTAAGAATAAGAGTGTCAGAAAGGTGTTTTAAAAAGGAAATATTATAATCATAATAGATATTAAAATAATTTATTACTATTTGTATGTGGGCTTAATTAATAAATCTTAATTGAAAGGGAAAAACTAAGAATTGCATAAACCGAACTTAATGAATCAGTCCTTCATATTCAAATAATCGAACAATCGAACAAATAATGCCAAAAAATTTATAATTAATTAATAAATTATCAAATTAATTTTAGTGTTCCATTAAATTTATTGTTGTTTTTTTGTTGTATATTGCGATCACGACGTCATCTTTATTTGTGAGATGCTGTGAAAACTCAATCCGGAAACTTTTCGTAAGATGCTAATACAGAAACGCATTTACTCGACAATTAACAATAACATATATACTTCTGCCAAAGTTTATGAGAAATGTCATTGCTTGTTTCAATTTATACTGTTTTGCTCTCTATACAGCCATACGAGGAATTTCTTGATTCAAGTATTACAGAAACGAGGCACTCACTGTCTAATGTTTAGAACAAGAAACACATTCGAAACAGCATGCTACTAATGCCCACCTCCCTCACCCATTAGAAATAACATACATGCATTCTTATGGTAGCTGTCACTTTGACGAAGGCGTAGCTACACGTCAACACCACCACCTCTGTAGGGGTAGTCATGAACTAATTCTAATTTATTGATGACAGCACATGCCACTGTCTTAGAAATATTAAATAAATTATTCTTTTACAGAAATATGTATATGTGTGAAAAAGTATGTAAAAATAAATATGTATGATTATGTATAAATATATAAATTAAGCTTGTGTGAAAATAATTGTTTAAAAGTACATAAAGTTTTGTTTTCATGTGATTTTGATTATGTGGCTGCTGCTTGCAAATTATAGCAACCACCTTAGTGGTCGGTTTGTAGCCAGCTACATTTGTAGTCGGTGTTCGTGTAGTTTGTTGTGTCCAATATGCTTAATGCTTCAACTTTCTTAATACTTCATATACACAAATCTAGTAGAAATTTATTGATTCATATTTTGAAATCAAATGTTATGAAAACAGATATTTTAGAACTACACAGAAAAATATGACCAATTTTTTCTTAACAAATATTTGTTTGTAGAACATTTTTCTCCAACTAATAATCTGTTTTGATTTTATTGTTGTTTTGTTAGCTTTTTCAGTATTTATGGTATAATTATATGTGTATGTACACGGCAATCTGCATGCATACATACAGACATATTTATGTCGTAAACAAATGATTTGTCATATTCTATTACTGCCTGTTATAGATAGTATAACAATTAATAAGAAAAAACTTTTTTTATTATTTTTACGAATTGTGGTATTTAAATTTGACAATTTTGTGATAGGTCCCATCGTAATCAAAAGTAATTGGGATTACGAATTTAGTAATAGAATACGAAATTTATTTTTCTGTGTACTAGCAAATATTTAGCAAAATGTATTAACACAAATAATACTGCGTCTGTGGAAAAAAAATTAATTTTTCTTCTATTATGAAAAATGAAATTTTATTTTACGTTAATAAAATTTGTATAAATAGAACACCAGGAAATGATGACAGCAAAATATTTCGCATTAATATAAAAAGTGGGAGTTTATTCTTGATTTGGAGGCTCAAATAAAAATAGAATATATTTCTTATATGCATAAATATATATATATTTATTAGCACATGATGTGCTTTAAAAAAACGTAACGAAAATAAACAAAATGCTTCTGTAACATTTGTTCATCAAAGATGAAGTAAAAGGCGGCGCTACACATGTTGTCAATATGTTTGTATGTTTACACTAATGCAAATAGTAGGACAAAAGATGATTTGGATTATTAAAAAAAAAAAAAAATAAATAAATCTTAAAGGATTTAAATCGTTGTTAGTTTATTTGTTTCTATAGCTGTGCATTTTTTTTTTTTTTTTAGAAATTCTTTTTATCAAAAATCACAGATTTGATTGCCTTTAGTTATGTTATTTCACTTGTAAAGGGTAAAAACATTTGACCAACAAAAATTTAAAATTTTATTTTAAAGCAACCATGTCCATAAATTATTTTTAAATTAGTATAATGAAAAAGCCCCACAGAATTTATGTCAAAGTTTTTATGTTTCCTGTTCAAGCAAACTGAACAGCATTTAAGTAGTTTCTCTTTTTTCTTTTCAAGAATACTAAAGAAAATCCAAAATTTCAAGCAAAATCCCTGGTGTTTTCTATGAGAATTTTTATGGATTTCTCTTGCAAATAAGAAATTATAAATAAAAGAAAATGATACACGAAATGAACATAAATTTACATTTATAAATCTCGCTCAGAAACACACATGATTTTATGGTATTTTACATAAAACATGGTGTAATAAGAAATGAAATTCCAACGAATAAATCATTGATCCCTGATATTAGTTTGTAATGAAGATTAAAGCAGTTTGGAGCCGATAAAGCAAGCCCAACAAAAGTCGTTGAAATAATATATATTTTTTTTTGTAAGTTTTCAATATATAGCATGTAAAACTTTTAATAGTCAAAATCAAAATATTCGTTGTACTTAAAACACTTTAATTCTACTCAACAACCAAATAAATGGAGGTCATATTCCCAATGTCAATCCTCATGTAACACAGTAACATATTCGTCTCAGACCTCATAAAATATATATGTCCTAATCCGTAATAAAAATGAGACTATCTTGTGCGTCCACCTATCTGACTATAGAAAACTAGGATAGACATACGAAGTTTGGTATAGATATACATATATTAAACGATACAAAATTTGTAAACGGGCACCAGCGAGGAAAAAGCTCTGAAAATCATCATCATAATTTAGTATATCACAGGTTTGTCGCTCAAATGAACCATTTCTATGCTAATCCAGCAAAAAAATTGTACATATGGATGCATAATTAAAGTCTTTGAAGCTAAATTGTTTTGTAAGAATAAATGATTCCATAGGAGCTGCAAAAGTGCATTAAGATAAGTTTTTATTTAAAACAACTTTGCATTATACTAGTACTACCGAAGACTATCGTAAGCAGAGACGAATAATATGTGTATATTTATTGACATGTAAATGCATTAAATAAAGCAACATAATGTAATCCTTCTAGATGGCTCATCCTGAGCAAAAAACATGCATTATAAAAGCGCTGCAAGTGATTCTGTTCCTACACCCTTATAAAAATGCTTCTAGTCAAGCATTAATTTATGCTGAGAATGAAGGAAGAGTGTCTACAAGTACTTTTGGCGCTGTTCCAGATATAATGGAAATCGATTACTCAAGAATCAGACCTGAAAGCAAACCAAAGCATATTTTGTAAAAACAATCGGGTGTATATAGTAATCAAATCTTGTTAAAATAAATAAAATATGTTGACATTCGTCCACATATCGCCGATGTATTGAAACCCGATTTTTCCGAAACGTACCGCCCAGCAAAATTAGTGATTTCTGAAGCATTTTTATAAGGAGAAGCAAGAACGGAATCACCTGCAGTAGCTTTATAATGCGTAATTTTGCTCGGGATGAGCCATAGAAGGACTACATTATGTTGCCAATGATGCCTTAATGCATTTATACATGCCAAAAGATATACCATATTTTTAATCTCTGGCTTAAAATAGTGCTTCTGAAAGCACTGCTGTAATGTAAAATTTAAAATAGGTGAATAAATCTTAAACAGATCTTCTTCTTTATTAGTTTTATAAGCCCAAGCTTATTATAGAGCACTTTTGAGCTCTTACGGAATCATTTGTTCTTACAGAAGCAATGTGTTGCTTCCAAGACCCTTTAATGCTTCGATATGTCGAAATTTTTTTTGCTGGGTGTAAGCGAATTAGAGAATTTTTTAGTAAAAAATATATGTGGTAATAAAATCTGGTTATTCAAGATGAAATACACTGAAGAGAGGAGGGTATGATATACGACCTAAATCTAAGCCAGTATTGGCCCGTTATGCGCTCCTTGTGTCCTAATGGTAGAAATTTGGCCTACAGCAATGACACTCAACCTTTGTGTCCTCTGGCCAAACACACATATTTGTAGAGCTACGCGAGCTGCAGCATAATGTTGGTAGGACAAAACTCATGAAGCTCTTTCCCATTTTTTGGAAAACAATTTGAGTGTTAACTGCCAACAATTTGAAAAAGTTACGAATTTTTGCTGCGATAAATTAATTGAGTGGCAATGGTCTATCTGTACTCCAAAATCGAAATTAATCTCAAGATAAACGAAATACCAGTTTTTGTAAATCATGTCTTATTATAAAAAATCTTTTCAGGACTGCACAAAAAATTATGGACTGCAAGTTGAGTATGGTTGGACTACAGGAACTCCGTGCCACTCACAAAATTCCTAATTACCTCCAACATATGCCCAGTAGTTGGTTTATGTCTGGTAAGGTATAAGTCTTAAGATATTGACCGAATAAGGGAAGTCGTGGTAATGTCACAAACAGTGCTCCAATGTCTCGCTATCACCTGCACATGCTCCATATTTATCTCTTCCCTGCCCCTATTCCATGTGTTAGTGAGTTGTGAGTGCTCGCTATGGCTCGCATTGTTCAATTCAATCTTGGTAGCTCCCTCTTGGTTGCCCATCTGAAATTCTTCATAAAATTTTTGTGCTTATTCCTACAGCTTGGTTATTTCAAAGAATTGAATGGATTCTACGTGCCCAAATTTTTAGCTCTGTATAAACTGTGTCGAAAAGTTTCGCACATACTAAGCTTATGCGCTTAACTCTATTGCTCTTGATGCAGCTGAACTTACCATTTATAGTTATTATCGCATACCTTGGCACGTATATGATTCGCAGTTCGCCATGTTAATTAACTAATAATAGTATCTTTATCTGCAACCCCAAACTGTCCGTGATTTATTTCGCTTAACTAGAATTGTTCCAATAGCCAGCTGGCTTTCTGTGAGTATTTTTACAAGTCCTGTCCTCTCCATTACATTGTCCTACCTGATGAACTTTGGTATCGCTCGAATATTGTCGATAAAACAGATCCGTATTCTATTTCATATAAATATGAAGAACCGTTTCCCCTTATCCACCTGAGTAACAATAAGCCTGCAAGAATCGGTCAACCAGGGAATTATGGAGGGTATCAAAGATTCGACTATCTCGATTTTAATTTTTCAAAATACAGTAGTTTTGATGATTCCAAGAATTTTGTTAGTATCTAAAGTTTGCAATGATGACTTCTAACTGAGAAATCCGACCAGCAAAATCTAAGCATCAAATACATTCAAACACAGCAGACTACACGAACACCGGCTGCATAAATAGAACACACACATTTATTTTGAAACCACCATAGCCACAAAACTACACAACCACCGTTGTAGCTATCGTCAATTTAGATTTAATTTTTAGCAACAACACCGATTAGTGACTTTATTTTACAAAAAAAAAAAAAATTAATAAATGATTGTTTTACGGAAATGTTTTTTTTAATAAAGTTCATAGGTGAATAATAAATACAATTATGTAAAAAAATTAAAAAGCTGATTTTACTGTATTTTTAATAATGCAGTTGCAGCTTCCAAAATAATTGTAGTGGACTATTGGCTACAAATGTAGCCATGATTTACTTGTAGCTATCGTTAAGTTGAGAAAACGATTAGAAGTGAAACGTACACAGGCAAATACCATAAAATTTTGACATGTAAGACCAATTAATTGATTACTGCTGACTGAATTTTTTCATTTAAGCCAGCTTTTGCTTCTGCTAGAAAAGTCTTAAGATGTCAACTAAATATTGTATCTTTTCTTTGATGATGTCAAGGCATGTCGCGGCTCCAAGTCAGCATCATTTCTTTAGCTTGAAATATTTAACATTCGGTAAGCAAATATATAAATTAATAAATTAACAGATTTATTTATAAAATATATTGAATGCTTATTGAGTTGTTATATGGCACATTTATTAAATAAACATGTAATAAACATGAAAAATGTTTGATGAATCAAGAATGAATGTAATGCAACATTAATCATGCATTTTGTCGCGGCCCACGTTTTTTAAACAATTATTATATGATTAATCATTACCTAAATATAATAATAATTAATTACATTCAAATCGTATTAAAATTAGCGATAAAATCGACCTACACAACTAGTTAACGCCCATTATGCAGCAAACCATGGATTGCAAAACAAATATTAAAGGAAAAAATAAAAACCTGCTTAACACAACATAAAGCAAGTATCTAAAATTGCAAATTTACTAACTGTCAAATACATAGTTATTTTTGGCGTTCACTGCATACATTATAATTGCGTAATGTAATTAAATTTATTTTCAAAATAAATAAAAAATATGCAATGAGTTGATAAATAAAAGTAGCACGAAATACTTGTACATACTTGTACGTTTTGAAATTTGTTCAATTTGTCAGATTAAATTTCTTTGCAAATTAGGAATTTATAAACAATTAAAAAATAAATAAATTTGTTTTTGTTGAAAGTGATAGGATTGTTGTTTTCTAATGTTTATTTCAGTTTTATAAAACCACGAAAGAAATAACATAATCTTAAAGACATGAAAGGCTGATTGGTGGTTATAACGTCTGCGGCAATTGTCTAATAAAGTAACTAGCGGTAAACAACATCAGGAGCAAGAGGGACAACACATGCCTGTAAAGTATTGAATACTTTTTAAAGTAAAACTTTTTAATATCTTTAAATTAAAAACCTGATAAGCAATTATTGGTAATTGAAACATACTAAGCAATAGCTCAATATAGTTGAAGTGGCTAAAGCTGGGGACAATTAGGTAGATTCGTATATTTTGTACCATGTCGATCTGATTTGTGCGATATCAATCCATCGCAGATTTTAATAGTGACGGAAGCTAAATCATGCAAAAATTCTACTAAAGTGCGGTGATGTTTAATAATGGCCATCACACTCATCTGCAAGTATTATTTTATACAAATTTCCGAAATCATTATTAAAGAGAGAACGCATTGCCAAAACCTTTTAACTCCGTACATTTCATATGGTTGTGAACTCTTTTCAAGTTGCAACCCTGGCACTAAATGTAAATTGAATGTTACAATACAATAACATTCTGAGGTTTGTGTACGGTCTACGAAAGCATCTTGGTGTTTCCAATTTTCTTCACAGCTTTATTGCGTATCCCTCAATAATCTACATAAGACTCATGCATTCATATTTCTTCACAAAATCATTTATCTACAAACTCCTTCATATCTTTACGATATATTAAAATTTGTCAAATTTCTTAGAAGAAGAAACACCATTATTCTACGTCACAGTTGTCTTGTGTCTGATGGCAATTCCTTATAAGCACAGTGCGTCCTTGGAACCTTCTACCAGCTACTCAATAACTTAATAGCAACGCAAACCGTTTCAAAAGATTTTTGTTTGATAATTTTACTCAACATATAATATGTCGGTTTTTTAAGCCTTATGGTCACTATTAGAAAAAAGAAAATACAAAAAACAAAAAAAAAAAATTTCCTGAAGAAGATACCCAAAGGGCATCAAAATATCGAAAGTAAAAGCAAAAGGCGCCAAAAATAAATAAATAGTGACCATAAGGCTTAAAAAACCTACATATTATATTAAAAGAAAAAGGTCGAAGAAATTAAAAAGAAGTAAATTTTACTCAACTTTATTTCTACTTTTAATGTTATATGTTTTTTATTCATGATATATGTATATCTTATATTCATGTTTTATTTACATGTTACTAGTTTAATGCATTAATATTAACCTTAACAAACATTATAAAAATTATTTTCTTTGCTGGTGCCTATAAATATATGTAAAATCTTATTCTACAGGTAAGGGAAATAATAAAATAATTAAATAAAATAGGCACTTCTAAGCCAAAAATAAAATGACTTGCGAAACCATGAACTTCTTACTAATTCTTTCAATTTGTTTTGTAATTGTGTTTTGGATCGGCATCACCCTCGTTTTGTTGCAACATAAAATTTATTTCCTTCAACTGTTGTAGGTCTATTTTGACTCATATTTCATCAACCATAACTATATAATTTGTTAAATATCGTGTTTGCATCCGTGTTTTTAAAATATTATTTTATCGAGATGGATGATATTTTAAAGGACATTTTACGATTATATTCTGATCATAACGTGCAGCCATGTTGCTATTAAATCTCTGGACTGGAATGTACTACATTGAGTCTTATCCAAGAATATCGGGCATGTAAATGAGATATCGATACATTATGCAAACATTAACGCTAGACAATTAAAGTTACCGTATTACAACTTCTGCAGAAGTTGCCAATAGGAGGAAGGGCAAAGACTATTTTGCACATTCTTGAAATTTTCGAGCTCTAGAGAATTTCCTTAATGTATTTCTACATAGAAGGATCTTTAGTGACTTATCTGAACTATCGGCTATGAGTTTCGGTGCACCAGTCTATTGCACACAGGAGTACTGCTGCTGTTTAACCCACCTAAAACCTCTTGACTCTTCCTAACTTGTGTTGCTTTTCTGGCCCTGTTTTCTTCTCTTATTTAATCTGCCTTTTCAGCAAACACAAATGAATCAAATTGAATGAACCTCCGTGAGTTGTGTATCTTTTCTTTTCTTTTCTTTTTTCTAACAACGGCCTTCCAACCTGTCTTATTTAAGTTTTAAGCACAAAGTAGAAAGAGATGTTAAAAGTGATTGATGAAAATGCTGAAATCAGCTGACAGAAAGTTCCGAATACCTTAATGAAAACAAACTGAAATTTAATTATTTTGTATGTAATTTCACTGAATTTATTAACAAAATTGTGAGTTTATAATTAAGATTGTGATAAATTACCAATCAATAATAAATATTGTGAAATGGATCGTAAACCAGTAAATTATTTTTTATTATTCTCTTAAGAATAGCCAGAGTAAAACAAAGGGATTATTGTTAGAAAGATAGAAAATTTTTTTTCGTTTCATCTCTGTTTTTACTGTGTAGTTTTAAGAACAAAATTCTTTATTTGGCTTAGCCAAACTCCTCAATAATCGACTCCTGCCCAGCAACATCCCATATTCCAACTGTTGCTAGTGCTTAGCACTTCAACGAAAGCAAATCTTTGAAAATTCAAAAATTCTTGCATTATATTATTATATTATAGAAGAAGCCTTTTTACATGAATTTTTTAAATATATTTATTAAAGATGCATTAAATTTGCCCATTCCTGGTTAAGTCATATTTCACATGCACACACACACACACACCCAACAACTTTTTTCCTTTCAGCCAAAACAAAAAACTGAATTGTTTATAAAACTAAAATGCAGCAACTATTTAAACAACAACTCTACAGTTTGAGCAAAACTTCTTTCCTTTTCTCTGTTTAGTGTAATGTATGTCTCCGCTCTGGTACAATGATATTATGCGATGCCAGCCATGCAGCCAAAACGCAGACAAATGCTAAAAGTAAAATTTTAAAATAATACACAAGCTAAGAAATAATGAAAAATAAACAAATATTAATACAGTTTCTTAACTTATGCTGCTCAACTACAACAACGTGTTCAACTAGAAGTTATACAAAATCTTGGAAGCTCACAAAAATAAAACAAATAACGCGGACAAAAGGTTTGAACTTGAGCTGCACCACTGAGGATTTAAAATAATTTTGTAAAATAATCAAGATGAGATGAGAAGACGAAGCCAAATTGATTACAAAG
>BGZK01004785.1:0-11581 GCA_005406025.1 Eumeta japonica | reverse complement strand
GATGTGTTCTTGGAAGTTTTACTAACACTCTTGTATTATCCCGCATTATGACGATACTCCAGTGAGTCACCGATTTTGCTCTCCCATGCATACATTCCAATAACTTAAAATAGACTTTGGGAGTTGCATCTGACGTTTGGTCGTTTAAAGGTGGAATAAAATATATCTTACAATTTAACTAAAATTAACCTTAAAGTGACTATTAGACTGTCAAGAGGTTTGTTCTCGTAGCAACTTTCCACATGAATAAAAACATTTGACATCTGTCTTTCTCCTAATTTTGTGTTAAATCACATCTATTTATACAAGCGTGTAGTGTGCACGATTTGAAAAAAAAAATAAAACGCACAATTAAAAGCAACTACAGATGAAGTAATTCCATTGACAGTGAAATTATTTAACAAATTTGTTCGACACTCTGTTGTCATGCAACAAATATTTGAATAAATAAAAAAAACATTATGCAAAAAATTTAATCGAAAAAAGGAAATGGAAAAACATGAAAATCTATATTGAACAACACATGCATGCGCCAGTTTTTACCCATTCTCAGCTAAAACAAAATAGGATTGAGCGAATAACATTTTTAACATATAAATTTGTCATCATAAAGTTTTTAGCATGCAACATATAATAAACATGCATATATACATATATGCGTATATGTATATATATATGTAGACATGTATGTACATATATGCAAATATAATCATATACATTAGCACATTTAGAACGTTTGCGGTATCACTCATAAGGTAATGGACTCTTTTTGATATGGTAGTGTTCCCTGGGCTGAGCTGCTTTGTAATTCTCGACCACCTCTGTTAGCCTTTTTTTCGAAATTGTTATCTTCTTACCAATGGCCACTCACTACGTGCTCTGGTCGTATATTTTATTCTATCTTGCTCCAGAAATCTCAACAAAATAACGTCCATTCTATTTTATCCTCATTTAGCTTTATAAAATCTTACAGTTGTAGTAACTTTATTTTCATAAATCTTAGTTGAGCCTGCATGAGGCAGTTATATATAACCAAACATGCTGCAATTTTCACACGCTACTCACACCATTGTGACTCACTCAAGATATTGTCACAGTCAAAGTATACCTTACTGTGAAAATGCTGCACAATATATTGCCTATCAAATTAAGGTCAAGATCCTATTTTTATGGCACCAAGATTTAACTTAACACTGTTAATTGACATCTTTCCCTGTAATAATTTCAAATCTCGTTATCTTTTTTAAATACTCTATCGTTTGTGTAACGAAATGAAAACTTTCTCGAATTGAGAGTACGAAACACGAAATTCCATCGATTCTCGATTGGTGAGAGCAAAGGGTTCCTGTATATATCGACAACAACAACACTAATTACTTCCTTGGAAATTTATATTGAGTAGCTTTTAAAAATGACAAGCCATTAGAAGTTAGGAAAAGTGTCATGAAAAAAATTAGAACCTAAATTAATATTAAAATTAATAATGAAATATTATATAAATATAGAAGAGTAAAATTAAAACTCTGATAGTTCAGGGTCTAAACATGCACAACAGTGCAATTTAGATCGAAGCAAAAGGGTGCTGGATTAGTATCATAGCAGATATGAAACAGCCAGATTGTATCCCACAAAATAAGTCTTCAAGTTTACTTTTCTTGCCTCTTGTTGTTCATTACTACAATTAATCACACCAAACAATCCTTCTTAAATGAAAAGAAAATGAAAGCACGCTCATATATAAAATAAATAAAATTATAGAAAATATTTATAAATAATTCATAAATTATTAAATCCATTTTAATGCATAGTTTGTATCAATTCATATGTATACCAGTGCCAACTTCATTTAAAAGTATGAGAAAGACAAGAGGAAAAATTTAAGAATAAGAGTGTCAGAAAGGTGTTTTAAAAAAGGAAATATTATAATCATAATAGATATTAAAATAATTTATTACTATTTGTATGTGGGCTTAATTAATTAATCTTAATTGAAAGGGGAAAACTAAGAATTGCATAAACCGAACTTAATGAATCAGCTCTTCATATTCAAATAATCGAACAATCGAACAAATAATGCCAAAAATTTATAATTAATTAATAAATTATCAAATTAATTTTAGTGTTCCATTAAATTTATTGTTGTTTTTTAAGTTGTATATTGCGATCACGACGTCATCTTTATTTGTGAGATGCTGTGAAAACTCAATCCGGAAACTTTTCGTAAGATGCTAATACAGAAACGCATTTACTCGACATTAACAATAACATATATACTTCTGCCAAAGTTTATGAGAAAATGTCATTGCTTGTTTCAATTTATACTGTTTTGCTCTCTATACAGCCATACGAGGAATTTCTTTGATTCAAGTATTACAGAAACGAGGCACTCACTGTCTAATGTTTAGAACAAGAAACACATTCGAAACAGCATGCTACTAATGCCCACCTCCCTCACCCATTAGAAATAACATACATGCATTCTTATGGTAGCTGTCACTTTGACGAAGGCGTAGCTACGTCAACACCACCACCTCTGTGGGTGTAGTCAGCTTAGAACTAATTCTAATTTATTGATGACAGCACATGCCATCTTGAAATATTAAATAAATTATTCTTTTACAGAAATATGTATATGTGTGAAAAAGTATGTAAAATAAATATGTATGATTATGTATAAATATATAAATTAAGCTTGTGTGAAAATAATTGCTTAAAAGTACATAAAGTTTTGTTTTCATGTGATTTTGATTATGTGGCTGCTGCTTGCAAATTATAGCAAACTACCTTAGTGGTCGGTTTGTAGCCAGCTACATTTGTAGTCGGTGTTCGTGTAGCTTGTTGTGTCCAATATGCTTATGCTTCAACTTTCTTAATACTTCATATACACAAATCTAGTAGAAATTTATTGATTTCATATTTTTGAAATCAAATGTTATGAAAACAGATATTTGTAGCTACACAGAAAAATATGGTAATTTTTTTCTTAACAAATATTTGTTTGTAGAACATTTTTTCTCCAACTAATAATTGTTTTGATTTTATTGTTGTTTTTGTTAGCTTTTCAGTATTTATGGTATAATTATATGTGTGTATGTACGGCAATCTGCATGCATACATACAGACATATTTGCGTCGTAAACAAATGATTTGTCATATTCTATTACTGCCTGTTATAGATAGCATAACAATTTAATAAGAAAAAAACTTTTTTATTATTTTTACGAATTGTGGTATTTAAATTTGACAATTTTGTGATAGGTCCCATCGTAATCAAAAGTAATTGGGATTACGAATTTAGTAATAGAATGAAATTATTTTTCTGTGTACTAGCAAATATTTAAAAATGTATTAACACAAATAATACTGCGTCTGTGGAACAAAAAATTAATTTTTTCTTCTATTGAAAAATGAAATTTTATTTTACGTTAATAAAATTTGTATAAATAGAACACCAGGAAATGATGACAGCAAATATTTCCATTAATATAAAAATTGGGTTATTCTTGATTTGGAGGCTCAAATAAAAATAGAATATATTTCTTATATGCATAAATATATATATTTTATAGCAACATGATGCTTTAAAAAAACGAAAATAACAAAATGCTTCTGTCAAAACATTTGTTCATCAAAGATGAGTAAAGGCGGCGCTACACATGTTGTCAATATGTTTGCTGTTTACTAATGCAAATAGTAGGACAAAAAAGATGATTTGGATTATTAAAAAAAAAAAATAAATAAATCTTAAAGGATTTTAAATCGTTGTTAGTTTATTTGTTTCTATAGCTGTGCATTTTTTTAGAAATCTTTTATCAAAAATCACAGATTTGATTGCCTTTAGTTATGTTATTTCCTTGTAAAGGGCAAAAAACATTTGACCAACAAAAATTTAAAATTTTATTTTAAAGCAACCATGTCCATAAATTATTTTTAAATTGCAGCATAAAGAAAAACCCCACAGAATTTATGTCAAAGCTTTTTATGTTTCCTGTTCAAGCAAACTGAACAGCATTTAAGTAGTTTCTCTTTTTTCTTTCAAGAATAAAGAAAATCCAAAATTTCAAGCAAAATCCCTGGTGTTTTCTATGAGAATTTTTATGGATTTCTCTTGCAAATAAGAAATTATAACAAAAGAAAATGATACACGAAATGAACATAAATTTACATTTATAAATTCTCGCTCAAGAAACACACATGATTTTATGGTATTTTACATTAAAACATGCAGGTGTACTAAGAAATGAAATTCCAACAAATAAATCATTGGACTTGGATATTAGTTTGTAATGAAGATTAAAGCAGTTTGGTTGCCGATAAAGCAAGCCCAACAAAAGTCGTTGAAATAATATATATTTTTTTTTGTAGTTTTCAATATATAGCATGTAAAACTTTTAATAGTCAAAATCAAAATATTCGTTGTACTTAAAACACTTTAATTCTACTCAACAACCAAATAAATGGAGGTCATATTCCCAATGTCAATCCTCATGTAACACAGTAACATATTCGTCTCAGACCTCATAAAATATATATGTCCTAATCCGTAATAAAAATGAGACTATCTTGTGCGTCCACCTATCTGACTATAGAAAACTAGGATAGACATACAAGTTTGGTATAGATATACATATATTAAACGATACAAAATTTGTAAACGGGCACCAGCGAGGAAAAAGCTCTGAAAATCATCATCATAATTTAAAATTATATCAGGGTTTGTCGCTCAAATGAACCATTTCTATGCTAATCCAGCAAAAAATTGTACATATGGATGCTAAAAGCTCTTGGAAGCAATAAATTGCCTGTAAGAACAAATGATTCCATAGGAGCTGCAAAAGTGCATTAAGATAACTTTTTATTTAAAACAATTTTGCATTATACTAGTACTACTCGAAGACTATCGTAAGCAGAGATATATGTGTATATTTATTGACATGTCTAAATGCATTAAATAAAGCATTACGTGGAAACATAATGTAATCCTTCCAGATGGCTCATCCTGAGCAAAAATCATGCATTATAAAAGCGCTACTGCAAGTGATTCCGTTCTTCCTACACCCTTATAAAAATGCTTCTAGTCAAGCATTAATTTATGCTGAGAATGAAGAAGAGTGTCTACAAGTACTTTTAGCGCTGTTCCAGATATAATGGAAATCGATTACTCAAGAATCAGACCTGAAAGCAAAACTAAAGCATATTTTTTAAAAAACAATCGGGTGTATATAGTAATCAAATCTTGTTAAAATAAATAAAATATGACATTCGTCCACATATCGCCGAATGTATTGAAACCCGATTTTTCCGAAATCGTACCGCCCAGCAAAAAATTAGTGATTTCCTAAACATTTTTATAAGGAGAAGCAAGAACGGAATCACCTGCAGTAGCGCTTTATAATGCGTAATTTTGCTCGGGATGAGCCATAGAAGGACTACATTATGTTGCCAAATGTCTTAATTAATGCATTTATATCATCAAAAGATATACCATATTTTTAATCTCTGGCTTAAAATAGTGCTTCTGAGAAGCACTACTGTAATGTAAAATTTGAAATAGGTGAATAAATCTTAAATAGATCTTCTTCTTTATTAGTTTATGTAAGCCCAAGCTTATTATAGAGCACTTTTGAGCTCTTACGGAATCATTTGTTCTTACAGAAGCAATGTGTTGCTTCAAGACCTTTAATGCTTCGATATGTCGAAATTTTTTTTGCTGGGTGTAAGCGAATTAGAGAATTTTTTAGTAAAAAATATATGTGGTAATAAAATCTGGTTATTCAAGATGAAATACGAAGAGAGGGAGGGTATGATATACGACCTAAATCTAAGCCAGTATTGGCCCGTTATGCGCTCCTTGTGTAATAGTAGAAATTTGGCCTACAGCAATGACACTCAACCTTTTGTGTCCTCTGGCCAAACACACATATTTGTAGAGCTACGCGAGCTGCAGCATAATGTTGGTAGGACAAAACTCATGAAGCTCTTCCATTTTTTTTTTGAAAACAATTTGAGTGTTAACTGCCAACAATTTGAAAAAGTTACGAATTTTTGCTGCGATAAATTAATTGAGTGGCAATGGTCTATCTGTACTCCAAAATCGAAATTAATCTCAAGATAAACAAAATACCCGATTTTGTAAATCATGTCTTATTATAAAAAATCTTTTCAGGACTGCACAAAAAAATTGGCGGACTGCAAGTTGAGTATGGTTGGACTACAGGAACTCCGTGCCACTCACAAAATTCCTTAATTACCTCCAACATATGCCCAGTAGTTGGTTTATGTCTGGTAAGGTATAAGTCTTAAGATATTGGACCGAATAAGTGGGAAGTCGTGGTAATGTCACAAACAGTGCTCCAATGTCTCGCTATCACCTGCACATGCTCCATATTTATCTCTTCCTGCTGCCCTATTCCATGTGTTAGTGGTTGTTGGTGCTCGCTATGGCTCGCATTGTTCAATTCAATCTTTGTAGCTCCCTCTTGGTTGCCCATCTGAAATTCTTCATAAAATTCTTGTGCTTATTCCTACAGCTTGGTTTATTTCAAAGAATTGAATGGATTCTACGTGCCCAAATTTTTAGCTCTGTATAAACTGTGTCGAAAAGTTTCGCACATACTAAGCTTATGCGGCTTAACTCTATTGCTCTTGATGCAGCTGAACTTACCATTTATAGTTATTATCGCATACCTTGGCACGTATATGATTCGCAGTTCGCCATGTTAATTAACTAATAATAGTATCTTTATCTGCAACCCCAAACTGTCCGTGATTTATTTCGCTTAACTAGAAGAATTGTTCCAATAGCCAGCTGGCTTTCTGTGAGTATTTTTACAAGTCCTGTCCTCTCCATTACATTGTCCTACCTGATGAACTGGTATCGCTCGAATATTGTCGATAAAACAGATCCGTATTCTATTTCATATAAATATGAAGAACCGTTTCCCCTTATCCACCTGAGTAACAATAAGCCTGCAAGAATCGGTCAACCAGGAATTATGGAGGGTATCAAAGATTCGACTATCTCGATTTTAATTTTCTCAAAATACAGTAGTTTTGATGATTCCAAGAATTTTGTTAGTATCTAAAGTTTGCAATGATGACTTCTAACTGAGAAATCCGACCAGCAAAATCTTAAGCATCAAATACATTCCAACACAGCAGACTACACGAACACCGGCTGCATAAATAGAACACACACATTTATTTTGAAACCACCATAGCCACAAACTACACAACCACCGTTGTAGCTATCGTCAATTTAGATTTAATTTTTTAGCAACAACGCGATTAGTGACTTTATTTTACAAAAAAAAATTAATAAATGATTGTTTTACGGAAATGTTTTTTAATAAAGTTCATAGGTGAATAATAAATACAATTATGTAAAAAATTAAAAGCTGATTTTACTGTATTTTTAATAATGCAGTTGCAGCTTCAAAATAATTAAGTAGCTGGACTATTGGCTACAAATGTAGCCATGATTTAGCTATCGTTAAGTTGAGAAAACGATTAGAAGTGAAACGTACACAGGCAAATACCATAAAATTTTGACATGTAAGACCAATTAATTGATTACTGCTGACTGAATTTTTCATTTAAGCCAGCTTTTGCTTCTGCTAGAAAAGTCTTAAGATGTCAACTAAATATTGTATCTTTTCTTTGATGATGTCAAGGCATGTCGCGGCTCCAAGTCAGCATCATTTCTTTAGCTTGAAATATTTAACATTCGGTAAGCAAATATATAAATTAATAAATTAACAGATTTATTTATAAAATATATTGAATGCTTATTGAGTTGTTATATGGCACATTTATTAAATAAACATGTATAAACATGAAAAATGTTTGATGAATCAAGAATGAATGTAATGCAACATTAATCATGCATTTTGTCGCGGCCCACGTTTTAAACAATTATTATGATTAATCATTACCTAAATATAATAATAATTAATTACATTCAAATCGTATTAAAATTAGCGATAAAATCGACCTACACAACTAGTTAACGCCCATTATGCAGCAAACCATGGATTGCAAAACAAATATTAAAGGAAAAAAATAAAACCTGCTTAACACAACATAAAGCAAGTATCTAAAATTGCAAATTTACTAACTGTCAAATACATAGTTATTTTTGGCGTTCACTGCATACATTATAATTGCGTAATGTAATTAAATTTATTTTCAAAATAAATAAAAAATATGCAATGAGTTGATAAATAAAAGGTAGCACGAAATACTTGTACATACTTGTACGTTTTGAAATTTGTTCAATTTGTCAGATTAAATTTCTTTGCAAATTAGGAATTTATAAACAATTAAAAAATAAATAAATTTGCAATTTTTTGTTGAAAATGATAGGATTGTTGTTTTCTAATGTTTATTTCAGTTTTATAAAAACCACGAAAGAAATAACATAATCTTAAAGACATGAAAGGCTGATTGGTGGTTATAACGTCTGCGGCAATTGTCTAATAAAGTAACCAGCGGTAAACAACATCAGGAGCAAGAGGGACAACACATGCCTGTAAAGTATTGAATACTTTTTTAAAGTAAAACTTTTTTTAATATCTTTAAATTAAAACCTGATAAGCAATTATTGGTAATTGAAACATAATTAAGCAATAGCTCAATATAGTTGAAGTGGCTAAAGCTGGGGACAATTAGGTAGATTCGTATATTTTTGTACCATGTCGATCTGATTTGTGCGATATCAATCCATCGCAGATTTTAATAGTGACGGAAGCTAAATCATGCAAAAATTCTACTAAAGTGCGGTGATGTTTAATAATGGCCATCACACTCATCTGCAAGTATTATTTTATACAAATTTCCGAAATCATTATTAAAGAGAGAACGCATTGCCAAAACCTTTTAACTCCGTACATTTCATATGGTTGTGAACTCTTTTCAAGTTGCAACCCTGGCACTAAATGTAAATTGAATGTTACAATACAATAACATTCTGAGGTTTGTGTACGGTCCTACGAAAGCATCTTGGTGTTTCCAATTTTCTTCACAGCTTTATTGCGTATCCCTCAATAATCTACATAAGACTCATGCATTCATATTTCTTCACAAAATCATTTATCTACAAACTCCTTCATATCTTTACGATATATTAAAATTTGTCAAATTTCTTAGAAGAAGAAACACCATTATTCTACGTCACAGTTGTCTTGTGTCTGATGGCAATTCCTTATAAGCACAGTGCGTCCTTGGAACCTTCTACCAGCTACTCAATAACTTAATAGCAACGCAAACCGTTTCAAAAGATTTTGTTTGATAATTTTACTCAACATATAATATGTCGGTTTTAAGCCTTATGGTCACTATTAGAAAAAGAAAATACAAAAACAAAAAAAAAAAAATTTCCTGAAGAGAGAGATACCCAAAGGGCATCAAAATATCGAAAGTAAAAGCAAAGGCATAAAAATAAATAAATAGTGACCATAAGGCTTAAAACCTACATATTATATTAAAAGAAAAGGTCGAAGAAATTAAAAAGAAGTAAATTTTACTCAACTTTATTTCTACTTTTAATGTTATATGTTTTTATTCATGATATATGTATATCTTATATTCATGTTTTATTTACATGTTACTAGTTTAATGCATTAATATTAACCTTAACAAACATTATAAAAATTATTTTCTTTGCTGGTGCCTATAAATATATGTAAAATCTTTATTCTACAAAGGGAGAATAATAATAAAATAATTAAATAAAATAGGCACTTTCTAAGCCAAAAATAAAATGACTTATGAAACCATGAACTTCTTACTAATTCTTTCAATTTGTTTTGTAATGTGTTTTGGATCGGCATCACCTCGTTTTGTTGCAACATAAAATTTATTTCCTTCAACTGTTGTAGGTCTATTTTGACTCATATTTCATCAACCATAACTATATACTTGTTAAATATCGTGTTTGCATCCGTGTTTTTAAAATATTATTTTATCGAGATGGATGATATTTTAAAGGACATTTTACGATTATATTCTGATCATAACGTGCAGCCATGTTGCTATTAAATCTCTGGACTGGAATGTACTCCACATTGAGTCTTATCCAAGAATATCGGGCATGTAAATGAGATATCGATACATTATGCAAACATTAACGCTAGACAATTAAAGTTACCGTATTACAACTTCTGCAGAAGTTGCCAATAGGAAGAAGGGCAAAGACTATTTTGCACATTCTTGAAATTTTCGAGCTCTAGAGAAATTTCCTTAATGTATTTCTACATAGAAGGATCTTTAGTGACTTATCTGAACTATCGGCTATGAGTTTCGGTGCACCAGTCTATTGCACACAGAATTACTGTTGCCGTTTAACCCACCTAAAACCTCTTGACTTTCCTAACTTGTGTTGCTTTTCTGGCCCGTTTTCTTCTCTTATTTAATCTGCTTTTCAGCAAACACAAATGAATCAAATTGAATGAACCTCCGTGAGTTGTGTATCTTTTCTTTTCTTTTCTTTTTTCTAACAACGGCCTTCCAACCTGTCTTATTTAAGTTTTAAGCACAAAGTAGAACAGAGATGTTAAAAGTGATTGATGAAAATGCTGAAATCAGCTGACAGAAAGTTCCGAATACCTTAATGAAAACAAACTGAAATTTAATTATTTTGTATGTAATTTCACTGAATTTATTAACAAAATTGTGAGTTTATAATTAAGATTGTGATAAATTAATCAACAATAATAAATATTGTGAAATGGATCGTAAACCAGTAAATTATTTTTATTATTCTCTAAGAATAGCCAGAGTAAAACAAGGGATTATTGTTAGAAATAGAAAATTTTTTTTCGTTTCATCTCTGTTTTACTGTGTAGTTTTAAGAACAAAATTCTTTATTTGGCTTAGGCCAAACTCCTCAATAATCGACTCCTGCCCAGCAACATCCCATATTCCAACTGTTGCTAGTGCTTAGCACTTCAACGAAAGCAAATCTTTGAAAATTCAAAAATTCTTGCATTATATTATTATATTATAGAAGAAGCCTTTTTACATGAAAATTTTTAAATATATTTATTAAAGATGCATTAAATTTGCCCATTCCTGGTTAAGTCATATTTCACATGCACACACACACACACACAACAACTTTTTTCCTTTCAGCCAAAACAAAAAAAACTGATTGTTTATAAACTAAAATGCAGCAACTATTTAAACAACAACTCTACAGTTTGAGCAAAACTTCTTTCCTTTTCTTTCGTTTAGTGTAATGTATGTCTCCGCTCTGGTACAATGATATTATGCGGAGCGATGCCAGCCATGCAATAAAACGCAGACAAATGCTAAAAATAAAATTTTAAAATAATACACAAACTAAGAAATAATGAAAAATAAACAAATATTAATACAGTTTCTTAACTTATGCTGCTCAACTACAACAACGTGTTCAACTAGAAGTTATACAAAATCTTGGAAGCTCACAAAAATAAAACAAATAACGCGGACAAAAGGTTTTGAACTTGAGCTGCACACTGAGGATTTAAAATAATTTTGTAAAATAATCAAGATGAGATGAGAAGACAGAAGCCAAATTGATTAAAGTTTATTTTTCTTT
>BGZK01004784.1:0-11596 GCA_005406025.1 Eumeta japonica | reverse complement strand
GCAATGTCAATAGGTATTGAAAAACTGAACCTAGTGAATAAACACTATTAACAGAACTATCATTACATATAATGTTATTGACAAAAGCTTTGTTATGTAAAAGAAAACTTGCTGATAGTTGCTGATAGAAAGTTCTTCGGGATAAGTTCAGAAATAATTTTGCTTTTTGTCTTGGTTGAGCAAAATATTTCGAAGGTTAATCAATAATGAATTATAGAATTTAATTGACGTATCGATAAATAATATTAAATAATGTAATTAATACAAAGAATAAGAATCACCTACACATATTTGCACAGATTTGTTTATATATTAATATTTTTGAATGTATAAAATAAAACCTTTTAGTTACACCATACATAACTCAAAAACGGCTGTACAGATTTTTATGATCTTTAATTTTTGGCAAATTTGATGACGTTTGGTTTATGTTTTCAAATAGAATATAATAATAATATAATAAGACTATATTCTATTACATAACAAGATTACATTTATAAAAATGTATAAATGCCAATTGGGTCCTTTATTGATGTACTAACAGATTACAATTTTATTGTAATCTGTTGTATCATCAAATCGGTATCAAAACAACAAGGGCTAACAACGGAACCACAATTGATATTGATAACAGGATCATTATCATGAGCAGAATTGGCAGCGAGAATGGCTAAGATTAAAAATGAAGGGTTTCATACGCCCGCGAGTACAGTCATAAGCATGTCTAAATAAAAAAACAATTAATGCTAATATATATATATATTGATAATAGTTTTTATAACGCAAAACCCGTAAATTACTGAATGTATCTCTACGGGATTGATCGTTTGATGTGCAACCATTCAAAATGGTTTTAGGATTCCAATAATATGTTTGTTTGGATGTTCGTTTGAGTATAAACAGTAATTTGTTATCTCTATCATTAATGCCCAAGGGAGGACCAAGATAGTTATCGAGACCTGTACTGACACTGGGAGCAGGGCGGGGATCGGACCCGGCAGTGGTACCAGAATTGATATCAAGGACAAGACCATGATCCCGATCAAAATTGACAGAAAATTGGCCGACATTGAAGATGACGCAATTCATTCCATATCTACGGCAACGAAATAGAGGGCGCATTTGAATAATATAAAAATTGGTAAATTTATATTTATTACCAGCCAAGCGGGTGGGTAACCGCTAGTTCATTAGATAAAAAAAAATATTTTTAGTTAATAATGCACAAAAAAAGCAACACAATATTTTTAATAAAAAATTAAAAAAACGTCAAAAAGTTGTATTATTCAAATATTTATAAACTAAAAAACATATATAATAAAAGTAACCAATTAGTAAGAATTTTGTTTTAAGACGCAACACCTAAATTTATAAAAATATGACTGCAAGACAAGAAGTCTCGTTTGGAAATAAAGGGATATGAAAAACAGCTTAAAGGTTTTAATTAGGTAGCACTAGGTAGAACTTCATTCATTTAATAATTGTGATTTACGAAAATTACCAGAGCCTCATTATTACCCTTTCTATTTTATTCTCTTAGAGATTAAAATTCTCAAAAATAGAATACCTGTATTACAAAAGACGAGTATTTTTCCAATTTATTGGGTCTAATTAAAAAAGTATTGGTTTTATGTTGATTGGTCATTAAGTAAATACTATATTATTTATAATATTCGTAATTAATTTTTTTTATGTTCACAAATGTATAGTTTGCATTTTAATGTTCTATATAGATCATATTTTCCTATTAGAAGCAAATGTCCCGCGCCCCATTCATAATTTGCATTCTAAACTCGTTGGCTGCTCATTAAAGTATTTCGTGAACTCTTGCTCCCTTAATTTTTGTCGTTAACCTGACGACGATGTATATAAATACGGTCGTGGACTCAATATAAAACTATCGTTTGCTTCAGACACAAACAAATATCAATAAGAAATCGTGGTGTTCACCATTAGTGAGCTAAAGCATGCGCCAGAGCAAAGGAAGCCCCTTTTGTTATTTTTCTGCCATCTGTCATGATACCCACGGTGCTTCTTTCTATTTTTCTTTGATACATTCCGACTTTGAAGCCACATTTTTGTAACAGTACTCCAATATGGCTTGAATATGTAATAGATGTATGTATGAGAGTTAAGGACTTTGCTTTTGGCTGTCATGGGGAAGATCTCAGTACTAAATATTTTTTTAAGGGACCTTTACTTTTCCAAATGAAACCCGCTTTTCTCTTTCGATTTTATTTGATCTTTAAATAACATTAATTGTCATAGGTATATAGAACCGATGTTTTATCCGTCTACTTTTATGGCTTCTTGGGTTTTGCTCTTAATTTTTTCAAGTTAACGTTCAGATACTTAACTTTTCCAATTATTTACCGGACCATAATAGTACCATCTGGGCGTGGTTAATACCTTTTAATGCTGTCTGCAATCAGAAGTAATTCTTCCATAAATCTATGCATAATGATTTCTATATTTAATCCTCATTTTGTCTCTTTTAGGCTTTCTAAAAACGGTTTGAAGAAATTGTCAAGAAAAATTCAGAAAATAAAAGGTCTCTATATTTACCTTCTACTTTTATTAAATCGAAATTTATAACCAAACAAAATTCATTGAATTTGCTCTATACGGTTATGGTATACATTTTCAATTACTTTTGCAAGAATTTTGAGAATTTTATTTGCCAGACGTCATTGATCTTTAACTCTCAAAGTAAAAACAGGGGTGGCATAAGTTTCACCGCTCGGTGTGTGTCTGTGTGTCTGTCCGTAGCATCGTAGCTCTGAAACGGGTGAACCGATATGGATGCAGTTTTTTTTTATTATTTAAAAGCAAGTTTTCTAACAATGGTATTTAGATATGTTTTATGAAAATCGGTTCAACCTGTAAAAGTTGTCAGCTCTTTTTTTAGCTGCGATAGGAGTCTTAGACGTATAATGGGTTATTTACTTTACTTGCAAACATACGTGTGTACTAAAATTTCAAACAAATATGGTATATAGGCTAGAAATTACCCACAAACGACAAAAATTAAGTAACGTCTAACTAGACGCTTGCCTGCAACATGCATTAACATGCAGCATGTTGCAGGCAAGCGTCTATCATCCGAATTAACACCTCATACAATACAATAACGTCTAACTTTCGCTCCCCTAACCTCTCTAGAGGGGATGCAGATTAGTGCATTCAATTAGGGAACTTTCCACAGTCCTAAAAAGGTGAAATTTGGTATGCGGCTGGGATTTACATTTATATATTAATTATAGACATTGATGGATGGTACGATAAGATTTTTTCGTTGAAATGGCGCTATAATGTCGCGGCGGGGTATTAGGTTTCCTAAAATCAAGCTCTACGCAAATTTGGGAATATGTCACATGTCAAGTTCGACATAATTAAACAAATATTTGTTATTTTTATATTTTGACTAATAAAAAATCTACGTCCAGATATTTTTGAATAATCAAACAAAGTTATATTATATTATTTATTTGGCTCGTGGATTATTGTACGATTTTGTTTATAGCGTATTTTAGCGTCACGGTCACTAGCGCAGCGATATTATAGTAGTTGTATTATTATGATTTAAGAAATTGAATATAATTCTATCCTTTGTGACGAATTTTTACACAGAAATGTTGTTCCATGGACTCAGATTTATTTTATAATCGAGGTATATTTTTCAATACATTTTAAATTTGAAACGAAATTTTCAAACTCCTAAGCCTTCCGAGTTGGTTCAGTGCGGAAATAAGTACTTTTTATTCTGGACTTATCGATGGAAACACATCGAATCGCCGAACACCGCCACCACCCGTCACATGATAATAACAAATAAATTATACGTGCCGACCTGCCTTCACGTACACCACACGCAGGCTCGGATGTGATTTCATTTTATGCACAACTACTGTTGTGTAAAATTTTTGTTATGACATTGATTGTGATCCGGGTTTCCAGACAAATTTCTACACGAATTTTAACTTCAATTATATTCTGATTATCTTAAATTTTACCTAGTTATAATTATGATTGTTTGGACTAACTACCAATAATCGAGCTAGTTTTTCTAAATAATCCATCATAGCGAGATGTACAATTTTTATTTATTTTACTGCATTGAAACAGGTAACACATACACAGACACACACGTTCACTTGGTTAGAAAACTATTTTTTTGGGTTTATATTTTGCAATCGTTCGTCATCGTTTTACTTACTTTTTAGCGCATGGTTGCACTCTATAAATAATTTTTCTGCACGCTCGAGTTTACAGCTACACCGCTTGAAATTACAGCTTAGCATCTCCTAACCTGATGACGTCAAAATAAGATTATGTGAAAAGCACATCGCCTCCGGCGCAAGACGCGCTATGGCAAATTTACGTTTGATGTTGAGATCTTCTTCGCGAGAAACGAAATTGCCATAGGCTCGGTTGTATATACTTTGAGTGGGTTTAATATTTATGCGCATGATTATACAAAAAAAACCTCGATGAATTAAAGGACTTAAAGAATGTGCTGTTTGAGTATTTTTCAATTTCACAGAGTATATTAAACAGTTCATAAAAATTAGAATTAAAAGAAATCTATTGCAAATAAAAAAAACGAATTATTAACCTTGGCTTCGATTCGCTTCGACATAGCGTATTGGTTATAATACATAGATTTAACGATAGGCAATAAATTGATTCTTGTCGCGTCATAATTTATACATTGTACGTGGAAAAATCACCAAAATGCTATGTTTCACATGGGAATATCATAAAATATATACTTGTTTACATTTGGAAAAAAATTGTGTTATCATTCTAATCAATCGAATAGAATTAAGTATCATGACATCAATTTTTTAGATGAATAAAGTACGTTTTCTCGTCCAGTAGCTTAAAAATATGCTCAGTGCTACCACTGTCTTACCAGATTTTTAATTAAACTTTTTTATTTCTTCCGTTATTGCATTAAAAGTAATAATAAATTAGTTTTTAAGTCTAAAAATAACATTTTTCCTATTTCATCTACTCCCCACGTTTTCTATCGCGCGTGCTCTCGTTTGGTCATAAATTACAAGCGTAAACCTGTCACCTCTATAATAGATTATCCCGTTAATATTCAGGCAACAACTTTTTCATTTAAAATGCCGTATTCGTCTCTTTCTTACTAGTCGTCACAAAATTATTTATGAGGTCTACATCCATACTCACAGGGCATGCGTGTGCAACTTTTACAATTGAACGCCTGTACGTTGAAACGGATTGCATCGAGGAAAGGGATTCAGAAGTAAAGACACGGTATGCCGGATGTATGTCGTACCATAACAGATATTAAACTAGGTATATTTCTGGTCTAAGCAAAACTCGCTTACTCAGCACAAATTCTATAAACTAGAGTGTCCTCTAAGTTATTCATATAGAGTGCGGTTTGGAATAGAACTAACGGCAATAGGTACTAAGAGATTTCGATGTTCAGCTAGTTAAAGGACAAAAGAGAAGCGTGTTATAGTCAGCAAGAAAACAGTCAGTGCCTCGCTATTTGTCAGTGGGCTGTCTCTAAGGCTTGGTTTTCCTTTGGTAGGCTGCCGTACCACACGTGCTAAAGTTTATATAACAATATGTTAGAAAAAGATATTCGAATGTATTAATTTTTTTAATTTAATAATTATCAAAGAAAATATTAATGTAATTATGTTGGTTGTATCGAAGCGAAGATTTCTGTGCTTGCTAGGCTTCCTTTTTTTTATTTAAAGTCAGAAAAAATTTTTTTTTATGTTAGAATTTAAAACTTGTGAAATTATGAGACATACTCGTTTGTAAATCAAAATTACAAATGAGATCGTTGCAATCGAGTTGAAAATTACGTTTATGTGTCATTTTAAACTTTCCATTAAAAATTAGCTAAACATTCATTTGAGCCAAGGAAAAACAATCATACATATGAGTAATTGGATCATGAATATTAAAACCTTAATACAAGTCTAATATACTTACCTTTTTTTTCTAACAAGCCAGTACAACAAACCATTATAACTAATACAGCCAATATTGCGTTCATAAAATATGAATTATTTTTCATATATTCATAAAATATGCAATCTTTTTGCAATCGTGCGAGCGAGAGAGGATACGGTGAGCGAGCGAACTTCATGCGTGAGCAGTCTCGATCGATTGTCTTAGAACGTAAACAGAAGGCGCTTTCGAAATTTCCGGACAAAGTTCTGGCTGTCAGCTGTCAAGTGTACTTCACTTGCTTACTTGTCGTTTTCGTGCGGTTCTCTCGGCACAAAAAGGAATATTTTCAGCTGAAAAATGCCTAAAGACGACGATAGCTGTTGACATTCGATAATAATGTGACACAACCAATGTGGGTCGATTTCATACGAAGTGTTTGTTCAAACTTAAACAAGATTTATATTGTAAATATTAGCCAATTTAAACTGACATATTTATTATTTCAGAAATTGTTTCTGTATTTTAATTACGATTTATCATAAATTAATACAATAGTAATCAAGGAGCACACTAGTACGCACTACTGTAACAGCAACATATACAATAGGCTTTACTGAAATGCACAATATTCAGCTTTAACCAGCGGCGGGATTAAATGGCATTAAATTTTAATGCTGAATAGTTGGAGCCTTGAAGGGCTCGTTACCTACTTTGACCTACTTTAACTAACATTGTACGCAGCATCCAGGTACCTCGACGCAACTAAGCAATCGATGATACTTTTCTTTTCTTACGTACAATGAAATGAATTGTTATCTCTGTCGATCTTTTATTTTTGTAACCTCCTTGTAAAGCAACTCGATAAATATATAATATGAAGTTGAATGAATATTGTTTTGGATTTGTATTGTACTTTGAAGTCGTTAGTATATTAGAATCTATATATTATAAAGACAAATTACTGTATACTTAAAGAGATCAATTTGGTGAAAATTAAAATATCGTAATTGTATTGCCTTAGTACGTTAATTATAAACTAACTGTCTCTTGTGGTTTTGCATGCATAGTAATATATTTTTGTAGCAAATGTAGTTTGTTTATATACTTATGTCACATTATATACCTACGTCAAGAGGTGTACAATAGGGCGATATATGTAATTACAAAAAAAAAACTGCAATATCTTTCATCACATCTAAATTTCAAGACGTGAAAAAGGTAAAAATAAGTTTGAGATGCTAAAAAGTCAAACTAATACTTTTACCTTTAGGTGTTTTAATGCTTGTTCTCTCATCCATTTTATGGACTTAAGTGATAATAGTAAGATATAATAAAAGCTCACTCCAATTTCCCAGAAGGGTAAGCAAAGCAATTTCCACATCGTTAGATTTTTGCATATGTATGGACTATTAAAGATGTTTGTAATGTCTGGATATTTTACAATCTGGATGTTTTAATCGTATATCAGAAGAATTTATAAGGCTGTTAAAATAAGTATTTTTATTTGATACAATTAGCTTAAAATCAATTACAACATTTTTATCTTCCCAAATTTTTGTCTTTTGTTGAATTTTTCACCTCTTATTTTACCTTCGTGGTTCAATTTTCGAAAGTAATAAAATATTTTATTCTTCATTTCTATTTTTATATTCAGTAATTGTTATATAACAATAATAAGTAGTCGTCGTGGAAATATTTCAAAGAATCCTTCTACAATTGATTGAACAACATAAGACTAATATATTGTCTCAATTTCGCCATTCTAGGTTAAATAGTTTGGTTGTGCGATAATGACTCCGTCAAGCGTTAGACATTACATTAATTGTGTGCAATAGCAACCGATCTAGGACAGTATGCAGTAATTTTAATAACGGTTGTGCAATGTTATGAAAATTGTAAATATACTAAGTCGTATGGATTTTTCAATTTCGATCACATTGTGATCGTTTTTGAAACTTTTGAATAAAATTTTGAGCGGTACCATGGAATGGATTTTCTGAGATCTAAATTATAGCAAGGTTACGTTCTACAAATTTCCTGACAATTGAAAATTTAATGGATGTTTTTCTCGCATATTATATACTTTATATCGACCGCTCCATCTTTAAAAATCAAAATTCATTTCAATCTTTAAAGAAAAACGTGAAAGTGGCTACAAGAAAACAAAGCAGTAAGATTCACTATAATAGAAATAAGAACTTTTCATTTAAAACATTAACATTTGCTAAAAATGTTTAGAAATATCATTATATTTATGGTTCTAAAGTTTAAAACATCAATATAAAGGCATCGTATTACATTTCATTAAACTTGTGGCTTAGTTTCTAAACTACGTTAATTTATCTTTTCTTAGTTCATAAAATCCCACAAAACATCCAAACGTCTTAAATATTGATGAAACAATAGATTCTCGAATTAAAAATTTTCGCTCGAACCTTAATAACCTATTTCAATTTCAAATTAAAATGCTTTTAGTGTATTTTAATAACTGTGTCACTGATTTTCTAAAACTGTCATTATCAAGATCTCAGTGTACTGCGAAGTATCTTTAAACACATAATTCCAATGGATACGATTGCAAAGACAATTTCTTAGTTGGACAACACTAAAACGACTGGAAACGACATCTGATCTTGACACAAATACCTATTAGTTGTCGTAGAAATGAATATAGAATACTAACATTGTTATAAGTATGGTTATAACGGTATTTGATAACGAGACTCGATGTCCTCTAACGAATATATAAAATATTATATCTCGTTACGCCGGATTAATGTGGGACAAAATCGCAGAGGTTAACGAAAATCTGTTCAACCTATTGTTTATTCGTGCTTACTGAACAAAGAGTAAAAACATTCACTTTTTTAACTTAGTGTCCCGAAAAATATCATTTGTTTATAATTGTAAGCTAAATTTCAACCTGTGTCATGGATTACATTCTATAAAATAAAGTTAACTTTCGCGCCTTATTTTTTGATAAATATTAATAATTTAAATATTTATTATGTAAATTAATGCAATTTTTATTGTGCGTGTGCATTGGCAACAGAATCATAAACTTTGTGATAAATAACTGATAGGTATATTGTAAAGATGACTAGTTGGTTCCATATAACATCGATCGCTAACCGGATATAGGGATTTATGGATTAATAATAAATCTTATTTTATAAACACATATTTAGTTTATACTAGCTTTTACTTGCGACTTTCTCTACATGAACTTCAAAATGAGATTAATAATGTACAGTTCTACTAAACGTAATTAAATGACACGTGGTTTGCTTTTTAAGCTATCAATTTTGAATCGATTCGTAAATTTTTAGATATCTCAGAAAATTGTTTTTTTTTTTTTAAATTATTTGTAATTTTAAGAACCTGTCAATTCCATAATCTGATCAGCATTCCTTGCAAAATTTTTCAAAAATCGGCTTATTCATTCGAGAGAAACGTGAACGAAAAATTTAAGTTTATACTTTGAAAGTTGCGTCAAAGCCGTTAACCTCTGTAAAATCAATTGAATTGATGAAAATATTTCGTTTTAGAAAAGTTTCAAAAGAAAGATTTTTTAACGATAGTTCTTAAATTCCTTCATCAATTAATTTTAGGGTTGCGCACCTCAAAAGGAAAAATGGAACCCTTAGAGGATCACATTGTTATCAGTCCGTCCGTTTGTCTGTCAAGACCAACGTCTTAGGAAGGCGTGGATCTGTCCCCTTGAAATTGAAACCATACAATCAAGTCCATATTCCCTTAAAATTGTGAAAATATCAAACATTTAAGTTAACGTGAAAAAGATACGGCAGCTAATGGCACGAAAAACGTAAATTTTGACATTCTCGAGGAATCAAAATATAATAAGCTATTTTCTGTTGACCCAGAATTATCTAATTGGCCAATAATAATGTCTTATACAACAAGTATAGGAAAAAAATCTAAAAATCATATATTTGTAATTAAATCGTAAACATAACTTTGATTAGATTACCTAACTAATTTACCCATGAACTGTTAGTATAACCACAATTTTCTGTGTGTAATTATAGGTTTGGAAACTGAATTTTTAAAATGCTCGGAAAAAATTGCGAGGCTCGATTCCTGAACTATTTATAATATGTAATTTGGACGGAACAATTAATATGTAAATTTGTATGGAACCCTTGGTAAGCGAGTTCGACTCGCACTTGTCCGTTTTTCAAATTTTTTTTATCCACCAAAATGAGTGAATTTAATGTAGAAAATGAATACATTTTGTAGTTTTATTCCAAAAACGGGAGAAATGCAATTGAAACCGCAAAAATAAAATGTGACCTGATACAGTGTCGGTAAAGTAGCACAAAACTGGTTCAAATGTTTTTGATCCGGTAATTTTGATGTCAAAAATAAATCTCGCTCTGGTCAACCTCTTACGGATAAAGTCGATGCCATTTTGGAAATAATAAAGCAGGATCGACATATTAATTCTTCAGACAAAGCTGAAGAACTGGGAATCGACCACAAAAAAGTTTTGCCCTATTTGATAAAAGCCAGATATACAAAAAAGCTCGATATTTGGATTTCGCACGAACTCACTGAAAGAAATGTAGCGAATCATGTACTTATTTGCGATTCTCTGTCGAAACGTCATGAAACCAAATCGTTTGAAAAGATTGTTCATTGGTGATGAAAAATGGGTTACCTACGACAAGAGAATGCGAAAACGATCATGGTCAAAACGCAAATAAGCTCCACAGACTATATCGAAACCGAATGAACTCGCAATAAATTGATACTATGTGTATGAAGGGGCAGTATTCATTATGAACTTTTACCGCCGAACAAAACCATCAATTCGAATCTCTACTGCGAACAGCCGAAGAGATTCAAGCAAGAAGTAGAGGAGAAATGGCTGGAATTGATCAACAGAAAGGGTGTCGGTGTGCACCAGGAATCGTTCTGACCATTTTCGAATTCAGGGTCGTGTGTCAGAGCATGTGTATGTTGTATTTACATGTATATTCATTTTGACACATGCGCACGGATTTGTGCAAACGCCACAAACGCCATCTCGGTGCGAATGTATCACGTTAGAAATCGCATACACATGCTGGGTAGTGTATATCGAATGGACAGAAAACGTCAATTCGCTTGCGCCAAATCTTTATTTTGTGTAAGGAAGAAAAGGAAAAAAGAGGCCACCGACAGATAGGTACAACGCCGCAGTTTGATATATGTATATATACCGCATATACACCGAAACTATTTCGACAGAACTTTTGTACTTACCAATACTTTTCAAATTACGTCGAGGTATAATTCACGAAGTTTTTTAAATAAATACCCAATTTTATGCACAGAAAAAGGTCTTCACATTGTTTATTTTCCCATCCTTCGTCTTCTCTTTATACGATGGTTCATAGCGGTCTGCGTCTCCGCTACTCTGCCGTTGTATACGAGCCCGTACACGGATATACCACGGAGACTAGACCTCAAGCGGTATACTACATTCTTAATTTACTCGAAATATAAACAAAGAAAGGGAGAGAGAGAGGGAGAGAGATACAGAAACATTGAAATCTATGGGACGTTATTTTATATTGAATCGAGCAGTTTCTGTCTTTACTAAAATGTTACTTTAACTAATAAAAATTGTCCATCAATCGCTCTCTCT
>BGZK01004783.1:0-11599 GCA_005406025.1 Eumeta japonica | reverse complement strand
TAAAATGTAAAATAGAACTGACATCTTGATTCGAACCAAAACAAAGCAGCTGATAAACATATGCTTGTGATAAGAGGTCATCTTATAATAAATTCCTTTATATGAAATCCAATTGGGACAGTTCACACAAAATTAAGATTAACATTTAATCTGGGTTTCACCAAAGTAGGTATGAAATGCTTTTTCCGGATCTTAATTATTACCAGATACTCTTGACTGCTCCAGTTGACTGTGATCTTCTACTCGAATTTTACTTTCGTTGATCATAAAAAGTCCATAAAATGTGAGCATTTTGTGACATTGATGCCACAAATCAATAAATTTTAGCAATTTTAGTGTAGGACGAATTGGAATAACACTACCTGGTGTGAATTCGCCTTGGCCTTTAATTCAATGACACCAGAGCACAACCAATGTAAAATAAAAGATGACGGCGGCTAAGCAACAATTACTCGCTGTTGGCTCATAAACTATTAAAAATTATCTGCCCAAAATAAAGCCCAAACATCGTAGTTTCTAAGCTCAAAGAAACCACAATAAGGTCATTATAAAGTTTTGCCGACTTGTGTTACCCAATATGTTTTATTCATACTAGTTCCAATCCCTCCTTTAATAGGTTCAAATAATGCCAGAAATGAAATTGGTGCACTAAGAAACATAAAACAATATTTATATACTAAGCACAATCGCACAAACTTTATCATCCCTGGGTTGCATACATTTTGCAGGCAGTTTATTAATCATACAACAAAGATCATAAAAAATAATAGCAAATGATATTAAAACTTCATCTGATTAAAATCTAAATAATGACAACACAGAACAACTAAATTTTCACATAATTTCTATATAATTTAATTTTATAAAACGATGCTATCTATACCCAGTTCACTTTGAGGCAATTGTATCAGCAATAATAAATCTTGCATTTGTAAATGCAAAATTTCCAGCTGCGTTTAATGGTGCAACACAGTGTCAGGCAACAAAAAAACGCTGGCCAATGCAAATTGTTCACTTTGATTGTTGCTTGATTTTTCAATATTTGTCTGCCATTCATGCTGAATAAAAACTATTCAAGAGTTTGCTCTGAAGGAAATTTTTTACAAATTATATATATTTTTCTTTTAATTTGGTTTCTTTTATCATAAATTCAACTAGTACTTATTTTTGTTTGGTGGCTGCTGTCTTGAGGCTGTTGTGGGTTGCTTTATGCTAAATGACCATTTAAACCAGCGATTCCCAACTTTTTCTGTTCACGGACTGAAGGTATTTAATTGCCAGATAGTCTTGTCAGCAAATCCAAATTCCTACAACACGTTTTGGCAAATAAGAGTATTTTATATTGAAATATTCTTAATCCGTCGTTAGCGATGTAATTTTTGACGACATTATGCTTACTGGTATGCAACAAGTAGTCGATCGTAAGTTATTGTGTTCTATAAGTTCTGTAACACCTCATTAGTAGATGCAATTATCGGATTCATTATGAATCTTCTCCAAACACTGAATCCATCCGTAGATACATTAGAAAATGAGTTGTAGGGAGTGTGAACATTGAGAAGTTCAATGTTAAGATATACTTTAGACCACTGGAGGATTGTAGCGTCTTACAGGCAGAAATATCTGCCAAGAAGTAGTGGCCAGGATATTTAATCACGATATTCTGATAATAATGGACAGTAAAGCTGCTATGAAACCTATAAATGGAATGTTGGATATCTTTGAATAAGAGGGCGAGACATACAAATGTGACTTAAATGGATACGTGGATATTGGTCCAAACGCACTGACGTCGGCATTGCTGACGAGCTGGCTAGAAAGAAACTATCCCTTTAGGATGGGGATATAAACCTTCTGTGTTCTATCCCTTTCTGCATGTTGATACGTATAAAACTTTCCATTTGGAAGCGTGAATGGAAAATATGACATATAGATCGCATGTTTAATTTTGAAAATATATGGTTTCTGGGAAAAACCATGGAACTACTAATCCTACCCAGATAACACATGAGGATTATTGTTCGAATATCACTAGATACTCTCAATGTCGGACTCATGGTCTACCTTTATATGACTTCTACAGAAGTTGTTAGGACAGCGGGAGGAAGAGAATTTTTTACAATCTCCTGGTATTTGCCGTGCACTGGAGTACCTCCGTCATTGATATCTGCGCGAGAGCGCCTACGGTGATCTTTTGATGATAATAATATATTTAGATGCATTGTTATTCATTATAACCAACAGCAAATGGCTGTGCCATTCCTCAGTCATTGAATTTCGATTTTCCAGTTGTTCTTTCTCTTTTCTCTTTTTGTGTTCTTTGTTTATACTTTGCTTATACTTCTCAAATACAATTAAGAATTTTCATTTATATCAGTAGGTAGACTATATTTGTGGCTTTTCCATATAGTCCCATTGAGTTACACTTCAAAAATGTGCCCATATATGACAAAAATTCTTTCCAAGATCATCTATTTTGCACTAAGACAAAATTTCTAAAATATTTAAAAATTTTCAAATACAATTGACTTTTTTAATTGTTTCTCATATATTTTAAACTATCCATTTTTACTCTTATTTTATAGTAAATTACATATCTATGCTTAATACAATGTGAGACATATTTATCTTTCATTACGTCATTTCGTTACGTCAAACATATTTAACACGGCATATTTATCTTCACGCACATTTCTTGTCATATATTCCCCATTTGGGAACCGATGATTTAAACATCTATATTCAATCATACTCAAACATCCCTTCTGAGAATAGCTCTTGGCATTCATTTCAAGCATTCTGCAATTAATTCAGTAACCACTTAAAGAAAAACGAAACAACTAAATGTCACTTGTGGAATTGTATTATAACTTTTAATTATATTACGAGTAAGCACGTTGTAATAATAATAGCAATGATTTAAGTGCTTTGCAGTGGAATAAAACGGAATTTGTATTGCTTTTGGTTTTTTACCATCTTTTTCCGTGTAGCAATAATTGACGGGACTTGGACTTTTGTACTCATTCTCTCACTGGCTCATCACATCTGAGATGCTTTTATTTAAATTTTTAAAGTTCTTGACTTAATTTATACCGCATTATTGTTGATGAATTGTGTCTCTAAGAATAGACTTTATATTTAAATTGCATTTAATTCAATTTATTTTTGCAATGCAAATGCGAATGGTGGTTTTAATGTTCATTTCAATAAACAAGCTTCGATTTAAGTTGAACTCGCGGCATTGGGAAATGAAAATATAAATATAAATATTATGAGAACGATTAATTTGATTTGTAAAATGTAAAATTTAAAATAAAATAAAATTTGTTGCGCAGAATGGAATTTTGGTGGCTTATTCGAAACTTTGGGGGTTACCGTGTAGTTGGATGCAAAAGAAACAAATCTTTGGAATTGCCATGAACAAACCATGCAGGATCGCAAAATGTTTGAGGTGGGAGAGTTAATCCTTTATTAACCGTAGATCTCATATCCATTACCGAAACGATGGTATCTAAAGCTCAGCAAATAAAAATTTATTATCTTTGGCAAATATAGTTACTAAACTTGTTTTGTGTGGCAAACCCGGTTCTAACGTTTGCTTACACTTTGATACTCGCTTCTGCATAAGTGAATTAAAATGCTACTGTTTGTGGTTTTAATGTTAAATAATGTGAGATGATTGATTCAACCATTTGCACTGCGACCATAGGTTGATTAATTGTGAAGCCATAACTGCAGCAGCTCCTTCAATGGGAGTCTTACTTAAGCCTTGTTCTTCTAGTGTATAGGCATTCAGTTTCTTCTATAACCAAGTGCTAAGCAGTCTGCGATCAAGTGGTCCATTGACTCCTCTTTCAAAGCGTAGAGTCTGCATGTGGCTGTACTTGATAGCCCCATTCTACGATGTTACAGGTGTAATGACCAGCAAGTGTCCCTGTCAGTAGTCTCAAGACCTTTTATTCATTTTTAAAGGAATTACGACCTACTGGCATCAAAGCTTAATATTTTGTTTGAATGTTCCTGACCGTTTATCCTCGTTTCCTTCTGGTAAATACTGTCCCTTTTCCTATTATCTCTTTATTAGGTTTCTATTGTATCCAAACAAACAGTGGGTCCAATAAAAGTCTCTTCTGGCTCTTTTTGGCTTAGATGAGCATCATCTCGTTGCCACTATGCCCCTCATGTTCTATAATTTATATCAAAGTTATCTGGCTTTGGTTTGCAGGATGATTTAGCTTGTAAGGCTGCATGGCTAATAATATCATTTAATACATTACTTTTGCATGATTTGAGTCACTCACTGCCTGTTACCATTACTTGGACCAATTGTAACCCACTTGTTCCGAAAGCTTTTTAAGCAAATGCAAAACAAAGTAATTTTTATGGTAAATTGCAAGATTTCTTTTTAATACACAAATTTATTTTATTCAAAAAAAAAAAAAAACGGAAAAATGATATGATCTAATCTTAAGTATTAATCATAAAACAGCAGCATACTATATAGGTTTAACTTCAAAGCCAATCAAGACACTTGTGCCAGGCGGTAACATCAAGTTTTATTTAAGTTTTTAATTTACTAAAAAACTTTACTTTTGGCTTATTTTCCTTTTTTGCCTCTTTAATGGACATTTGTTTATTAGGAAAATATGAATGTACAAATTATTGCTTAATATATGTTGATAAGAAATTAATACTATTTCATTATTGTTGTTTACTAAAAGCATATCAAATTTGTATTGCTAAGAAGAAGAAGAAAAACAATAAATTATTTAATGAGTTGAGTTTTAATGTGAAGCTTTAGGTCAATTTTTATATAATATATTATTTGTTAATATTTCTTCCTTCGGATAGCTTCTTCAGGGCAGAAAATAATGTTTTTATAAATAATAAAGAAGGGTCGAACAAATCAAATATCAAATAAATTATTTATTTTGTTTTGCGTGTTATAAAATAAGTTTTCATTTAATAGAATCAGAGGCACAGCAACAGGGCGTTGCTAATAAATGTGAAATTTACAAATGTAAACATGAACTGGGCACAACACAACAAATATTTTAATTAAATTTATGGAAATTCTAAATAAAATTTATGTCAATTATTGATTAAATATTCGTTATTTTTAATAAATATGAATAAAAAAAAAAAAAAAAGATCAAATAAACTATACATAAAAATTTAATAAATATGTTTAACAACTATATTTGACGAATGAAATCTGCTGGAGAAGGCGCTGAATTTCCTGCAATAAAATCGTGATATATCATTGGAAATCTTAAAATAAAAATAAAATGTTAAAGTAGCGACCTTTTCCATTCGATGCCGATTTTATAAT
Source organism: Eumeta japonica (assembly GCA_005406025.1). Lineage (NCBI taxonomy): Eukaryota > Metazoa > Arthropoda > Insecta > Lepidoptera > Psychidae > Eumeta > Eumeta japonica. The sequence continues at coordinate 6,267 of BGZK01004783.1, read as the reverse complement.
AAAAATTTATTTGTTTCTATTTTTCCATAATACTTTGTTATTAAAACAAGATGCAATGTTTATTATATATGTATATGTATATGTATAAAGTCCACACATATATGTCTATACTTTTTTTTACCATAAAAGTGCTTCTCCTGAACTAGATAGTTTTCTAGCCATGTTTACAAAAGAATAATCGCATACTATATTTTGTTTTGCCACTTGTTGAATTATGAATATCGGTTCATTAAAAAAATTCTGTGCTCAAAATACTCTTTGTATTAGTCATAATGAGAAAGGCAAGCAAGAGTTAGGACTATCAAACTGTATTTCTATTTTATTAGTTTCCAAGAAATTTTTAAAATTATGACTTATTGTCTCATACAAAGTGAAATCCCAGATCAGTGTCACTCACGCAGGTTTTGAGACAAAACTGCAAGATTGCTGTATACATACATACATACGTTTGCACATATTTGGATAACAGAAGTTGGCATAGTTTTTAACAGCCTACTGCTAACATCAGACATTTAACCTTTAAAAATTTAATGACATAAGTACATATGTATGTATGTATGTATCTATTGAGAAAATTTCCAAGTCAAAATACATCAATATGACAATAAATAAACCGGCAACTGGTCGCCGTTAATATTAACAAATTTGTTGGTTGCTTGTGTTTCGTATCATTTAACAAAACAAAATTTTCGTTACATGCAACAATAACAAACAGCAGACAGGCAGGCCATAACAACACTCACCGGAGCAAGTTTTGCATTAAAAAAGAAAAGAAAACAAAAAAATGCACATAAAACACATTTTTTTAAAGTAACTCTTTCCTCTTGAAATAACATTTGAAATCGGCAACATTGTTCATTTCAACAAGCAATTAATTATTGTTTTTGTGTTGTTGCATCTCAGCTCTGTTGTTGTTGAATTATATATTCCGGTTTTACTCAAGAGAAACATAATGTAGTGAAAGAAACGCATACATATACGCATAAAGAGATGCATTTTACTTTTATTTTTCTGGGTTGTATTTTTAAGTAAATTTTTCCACTTATTTTTTCTATTTACGTATGTATTAAAAAACTGTTTTTGTTTCGTATTAAAATCAAATTTATAGAAATCATAATGTAAACACTACATATTACTCATGGTTTAAAAGATTGCCAATTTGTCTGAAATTACATTCATTATGCACATACATATGTATGAATATGCATGCTTATGTTGAGAAATTTTATTTATCTTTTTTAAGTTTATTTAGGTATATTTTAATTAAAAAAAAAACTAATTTTCTCATTTGTTGATATACAAATTTGTGTTGTAGATTCTACAATGTAGAAGATTTTTTGTTATTTCATGATTTTTGTCTTTAATTCTTTTTGTTTGCAAATATTTGCTTTTATATAAAATTTGTTGTTTTTAGAACTTATGTATGTTTATATCATTTTAATTAAAAAAAAAAATAAGCTAAAATCTTTTGTTTACACATGACATGTAGATAAATATAAATCCAGAGGAAAAAGATTACAACTTTCGCTGAATAAGTGGCAAGTTTTACTAAAAACAAAAAAAATAAAATTTGAAAATCGACTCAAATGATATTCAATTCAAATAGCTATTGGTCAATGAGACCTATACAATTTTATTTTTGTATTAAAACATTTGGGTAATGTAAAGTTTTATTTTTACTAGATATACCTGTATTGAATCAAATTCTAATTTTAGGTATGGCATACAAGAAAAAAGTAAAGTTAAATTTTAAAATTTTCTTATTGGCTTTATCAGAATATTTTTTCTTATCTAAATACGAATCTAAGAAGAACATTTGTTTAATTTAAGTATATGCGTGCACATGCTAAGTGTATAGGTGGTATAATTAACTGTTAACAAAACAATTCACAGCTGACTGGCAACCGCGGATGATTTTCTGTAGTCGCGCCGCTGCTGATTTAATCGTCGAAATTCTACTTATAAAGCAATAAGATTGCCAATTATTACAATTATTTCGCATTTTTAAATTTTTTTCCAACGTAAACATTTTTTTCTTTGGGCGATTTGCTCTTTTGTTTACTTCTTTAAAGTACTGATGGCCCAGCTGACATAACGACGGCTAGCCGAGAAAGGCTTGGAAAACACGGCTAAACCGCTGCCGAAGAAATATCATCGAATTTCCTCTGTTCTGAAAACGTGTTTGCTAAAAAAAATTTCAAACTTTATTATGGTGCTGCCAGATTTTTAGCTGCTATCATTAATGCTGCAAATTGCGGAATTACGAATTTATAGAACTCTATATGTGGCTTTATTTACAGTATTATATATATTGGAAAAAATTTATTATTTTTCGTTTATTAACAAAAGGTTACAATTCGATTCAAAAGTTAAAAGTTGAGATGTTCTAATGTTTTTAGCATTTATTTTCATTTTGTTTTCTTCTGTGTTTTGTCTTAATATTGCGTTAGCAATCACAAAAAAAAAACAAAAAAACAAGGGTAATGATTAAAAAACTTACGTACTTAAAACACCTCAGCACTTGGATTAATTGTTTTGAAATGAATCATCAACAATGTACTGCATATATGTATGTATGAATGTGTGTCTATAGAATGAAAAGATATTTGTTTATTGCCATCATTTTAATTAAACCCAGCCAGTCACTGTAGCGGTGAAACAGGTGGCACGTGTTTTATTTACATTCATTTTATTGATATGTGCGTATGTATACAGAACATGCATACATAAGTATATACTAAGTTTTCCAACTTAAATATCATGATTTTGTGTTACTCTTGAAATAATAATTTTATTTACTAAACACATTCAGACATTAACTGAATGATGTTTTGTGTGCAATTTTAATTTAGTTCTCATATACAAAACAGCATTTCTTTTTAGCTTTATATTCCATTTAAATTTATTTATTGATGCTTTATTTACTTTTAGTGGTCAGTATTATTTCTGTTTTTTAATATTATGATCGAAATATCTGCAATATGGCACTTAAATTTTTGCTGCGCTTGATGCGCTATAACAAGCATTTGATAGGCCAATACGTTTGTTATTGAAAAGTCATTTAAAAATATTAGTGTATGAAGAAGTAAATGCCCGATGTTGAATCTTTTTAAATAACTATTTTCTTTTACCAAAAATCTAATGAAAGTATTAATATGTATGTACCTACTTTATTTTAGTATTAGTTAATCTCGAGTTGCTTTAAATTAATTAATGGCCTTATTATTCAATCATAAGCTATTTGGGGTGTTTGCATAAAACTAAAAAGAATTTGAAATGCGTTTTAAATCAAATATTACGTACAAAATTTTACTAAATCTGACTTCAAATACATTTATATTTTTAATGAATATACCCTTTAAAATCTCATAAACTTTCAATTTATTTGTCGCGCTCAGTAATTTATTAATTTCTAAATTATTGCTTGTGATTAATATTTGGTCAAGAAGATAGGAAAAGTACATTTTTTACCTTGCCTGGTATACAGCCAGATGTTTCATATTGCCACTATAACCATCAGCGCTGTAGCCACTTAATATTTAATTTAATTGAAATTTAATATGGCCTATTCAGCAAATTAAATCTCTAGTAGCAGGCATCCAAAACCGATTACCATAAGAAATAGTTTTGTTTTATACTAAATAACAATTTTCGTTGCTACTGTTAGTCTCGGTTCACACATGAAATTTTTCTTTCATGAAATTCTTTGTTTGTAGGTAACAGGGGATAACAGAAGTGAGACGAGTGAATTTCAGTACAGACTTTTATGTACTCTGAAATTTTTTGTTTTATCATTCGTCTATGTTAAACTGAAAAAAATTTACTTAAATTTCATTCAAATGAAATTAGAAACGTTTCATGAAAGAAAAATTTCATGTGTGAACCGAGACTAATATAATCTCTTGTGTATAATTTTTACTTTTATTAAATTCGTTCAAACTGATTTTCCCCTTAAAGCCGTAGGGCGCTATTTAAAAGTTTAATTATAACGACTAAAAATGATGCTCTGGTTGTGTTCTCCCTACAAATGCCATTTTCAAATAAATGTAAACTATTTATCTTTATAATTGTGTTATTATTTCAGTTAGTTTGTTTTTGTGGAAGATTTTAAATTTGATTATGTGCCAAAACAAAGAAATTCATACATACATACATATTTGTTTGCCAAATGTACTTCATGAATGCTGATTTTAAATGTACATATGTATCTATGCACTACAATAAAGGGCGTTTATTTAGAGGTTTACAATTTTGAATTGGCAACACTGCTTTGGCCACCCATTTGCTGATGGTTGCTATTTCCTTGTGAATCGACTTACATCAAGCCATTCCAATGAATTGTTGACATCTTTTTTTAATAAAAAACGTTTTAGTGGCTAAACTTATCGTGCACTTGAACTTGTATAATTCTAAAAACTCCTTTCGTTTACATACAGAAATACTCACAGAAATCTTTTACAGGATTAAAACAAAGAGAAACCAAACACATGTTTGTTCATATAAGTATAATAATAAAATATATGAAATAGTCAAATGTTTAAATATAATTTTATTTGCATTTGTCTTAGAAGATTAAACTTTGTATTTCATATTCATTCAACAGAAAAAAATTAAATTCTTATCATAAAATTACTTAAAGCATTTGTATGTTTTCTTTTAAAATTTCTAATGAAATTGATAATTTATTAAATTGAAATCAAAGTGAATTAATAGGCGTTTTTTCAGATTATTTTACAGAAATAAAATAATTGCTAGTTGACCGATATCGATCCCATCGTTTGTTCGTTTAGTCGTATAAATACATGTAAAACAAAAATAATTTTCAAAATATTGTTTTTGTTTCAAATGTACCTATATAAACATCTCATATAAATTCTATTTGTTCTGCACTATAGAACACACAAAGGTATTAATGCACATTGAAATGTGGGTAGAAAAGGTGTTTTTATTTGTTGTCTTTAAATAAGCTGAGTTGCTGAGTTTTTCCAGCACAAATGATATATATTATTTAGAATAAGCTCCTCGGAATGAAGAAATCGTTAGAATCATTACAAGAGTTCTTTGGATGGATCCAGACGCGAGGGAGATAAGAGAACTGCTAAGACTTAGCAAGCCCGAATGGAGTTGTTACAGAACACTCTCAACTACTGATACATCTTACCCGCATGGGAATAGCAGAAAAAGATAAATGTAATGAATGCATGTGGGGAATATAGCGAAACAATAGAGCACTATCAATGCGCCGCTTTCCCCATAAATACGGTTCCAAAATCTTGAAGTGATACCTTACCAGACATAATCCAACTACGAGGCATATACTGCAGGAAATTTAGGAACTTTGTAGAGTGTGACACGGATTTCATATCGACTTCAAACTTATGATTAAGCCCATAACAAGCCTAGGCGTATGTCATATCACATGGAATATCATATCCGTCCTATTAAATAACTTAATCTAGAATATGTTTGCAAACAAAATTTATAGTAAATCATTTTAGCTGCAATTTTATGTATTTGCTTTTAATCAAAATGAAGTGTTAGCAACTTTACAAATTTTCGTCGGACTCAGCGATTTTTTAAACATCAATTCTTCGAACCCCAGTTGTACCTGAGCTAATATGACCTCAAATTTAATTTTTCTTTCTTGAGAAATTTGGTTACTACAGTTCTTCAAAAACATCTTTTTAATTTCATAAGAAATAATGGAAATTAAAATTAATATTTTTAATGAAATTTATTATACAGATTGCTTGTACCAATCAATCGTCTTAATAAGGATATATAACCAGCCCCTGATATCCATTAAAGATTATAAATAAGACTTAAATGTAAATTGTATTTCATATAAACAAATTTTACATATAAATCTCAACTGCTAAAATGACTGCTAAAATGCTTTTTGTAATCACATTGCGTTGATAGCACGTAAGCCAATATAACATTTTAAAAGCGATATAACATGAATTGTACTCAATTATTATATATGAAAATTCTCAACCATATACTATTATTTAAATTTTAAAACTAATAATAAAACAAGAAAAAAAGACTGTGAATTAAACAAATACATAATTAAATAGATGTTCATATATATTATTGTTCATTTTGTTTAAAATGGACTTTTCACCTAATAGTGAATTGAATGGGATCGATAATGTCTATAAAAAGCCACAAGTGTTACAATTTCCATAGATTTTAAACTTGGTAGCAAACTACTTAACTAAATATAAAATGAATGTAACACACAGCAAATGGCAGAAAATAAAA
>BGZK01004782.1:0-11609 GCA_005406025.1 Eumeta japonica | reverse complement strand
GTCATGTGCGGTCGTTTGACAATCCCTGACAGGAATGACGTTCACCCGGCTAAAGTTGCAATTTGACCCTTTTTTAATGGTCTGTGGCTTTTTGTGAAGCTTTTTATAATCGACTTTTGTGGCTTTTTCAATTTTGTTGCGACTTTTGTGCCTTTTCATGAAGTTTCTCACAAAAAACATTTAATTTGCAGTAAATCATGCATTTCATTATCATTTTAATAAAGATTGTCAAAAAAATTTCCTGAAAATTTAAAAACAGATTCTTATTAATGTGGCAACATTTTATCCATTCTTTACAAACATGTCATGCAAACAATTTATTCAAGAAATTTCTGAAAAAGTTTCAATTTACTCGTTCCTGTATTTTGTGAGAAAAAGTGTGTCTGTAACTTAATGCAAAACAGCCAGTATTAAATCTGGAATAGTGGAATATTCCAGTATTGAAAAGTCAAATAAAATGATATGTCAAAACTGTTCCTATTTGTATTTGCCGTTTACCCTGAGTCTTCCATCTTTTTTTCCACAAAGCATTTTATTGAGTTTGCATTTATATTGTTGACTAAATCTACCGCTTGAGTCTCCTTAATAGTTTTAAATAAACAATTTTGTTAAAATTTTCTTGATATTTGAAATGAAAATGTATTTTGTTTCTATTAGCTATCAATGCACACGGACATAACAAAATAAACAAAATTTGTAAATTTGTTTATTCTCACATCGTTTTTAAATGCGAGAGTTATTTTTGATTGTTCTTGCGGAAAACTTCTCGCATGTCTTTATTGACACACTTTTACTCACATATTTCCAATAAGTGTTGGAAAAACTTATAATGACCAATAGTTTCCACATGCTGACGATATAGAAACACTGTGCGAGAAAATTACTTTTTGTTTCAATTTACATTGTTGTTCTTTCAATTCCCTTGTTGCATGGGAAAAATTTCACGATGCGAGAAATACAAACGAGGCACTGTTTTAGTAAATAAAAAATTTTAAATAAAAGAGATTGTGATTTCAAGTCTTGTATCATTCGTGAATGAATTAATTCAACTGAATTATTCTTTCAAGTGAAAGAATGAAATATTTCAGTAATTCATTTCAATATCTTTCACCTGTCAATTTAAACTTTTGTTTTAATTCCTTCTTCTAATTTTGAGACTACAATTTTGTGTCTATAATTTGAAGAAAAATTCAATATTTGCTGCTTTTATATTATAAATAATCTTTTTATCACTGCACCGTATCATTTTTTTAATTTTAATAAACATAAGTTACATTTTTAATATTTCGACAATACTTCTTTCTCTATGCTTTTGCATCCATTGTAAATAAAGCATTTCATTCATTCTGAAACATATGAATGTATGTCATATTCATAAGGGTGAAGATGAAGAGAATGAATTAATTCAGTGTTTCTTTCTGAAGAGAAAGAATGATTCACACATATAAAGATTCTTCCCTACACTAGCGGTTTTGCAGTGATTTTTTACTAAATACGTTTTACTCATGCCGAGTCAATGAAAATGACATTGTAAAACATGGACAGGTATGTGAATATATTGTTTTAGTTCTAAAAATAAAGTTTTCAATGGAAATTATGTAAAAGACTTACTTTTGTGCGATTAAAAACAAGTCAACGGTAACCTGATCCCTTATATAAAGCCCAAGGCGAAGTTTCTGGAATCGAGAAGTGTGAAACACAAAATTCCATCGTTTCTCGACTAGTAGAAAATGGCGTTTCTGTATGTGCCATCAAGAACAGGCAGCAATAATTACGCTTTATTGGAAATTTCCATTGAGCGACTATCAAAAGGTAAACAATGACAAACAAGCAGGAAGAAGCTAAGGAAAGAAGTGTCTAACACTGCATTACACGACCAAGTTTTGCTATCAAGATTTATACATGTACTGCTTGTCAAAATGCACAAAATTGACAGCTGTGGCATAGGCTGCACTCAATTTCATATCAATATTGTATCAAGATGGCGTCACGAAGAAAACTAAAATGTTAATTTCATTAAAATTATTAGAAATAAGAACTTCGTGGCTTATATCAAGTTACAATCAAGAAACAGCTGACGCCATTTTTCCGCTTTGCTTATAAATACACTTTGGCTTTCTTAATTTTTTTTTTTCTATTTTAGTTTTGCTTAAAATAAATAATAAAAAGTGATAAACATCCCTACAAGAACAATGACGGTCATTTGACCGGTCAAAGACCAACATTAATGACGAATTTCCATCATCGCGTAGAACAAAGTTTCTATCATTTTATTAAGGCTAATGTGAGAAAAATGACCGAAACTTTGTGTACATGTGTTTGCGTTCTTCTCTAACTCATACAGTTTGGCGTCCAAAGAATATATAGCCGAACTCAGTCTAGGCAGTGATGACAAAAATGTATCACTACTGTTATTTACTTCTCAGCGCTGATACAAGACTAGTCACAGCTGACCAGTAAAGGATGATGAATTATTAGTCATTGCTGACTGACGTAGTATTGTTTACTAGTCAGCGCTGATGCAAAATTAGTCACAGCTAACTACAGGCTGATGAATTATTGGTCATTGCTGACTATTAAGCTGGTTGCAAATAAACACATTGTATTTACTTTTTTAGTTATTATATTTTATTTACATACATAACTAAAATATATTTGTATAAAAAATAAATAAATAAATAAAAGCAACAAAAACTTCAAAGTAACACATTAGGGGCTTGCTCGTTCACAATTAAAAAATTAATATCGATACCATTCTTTAATTCAAATTTTGTAGGTATGCAAACTAAATAATAGCAACCAAAAACTTTTCAGTAACACATTAAGTAAAAAAAAACGAAATCAATAAATAAATAAATAACAGGAACAAAAAAACTTCCACGTAAATAAATAAATAATAGCAACAAAAAATAATAATAGCACAGTATGTATATAAATGCAAGAGTAGCTATTGCATTGATATGTTTTTGTTTAGTTTAGTGTAATGAGTAAATAAATACTAAAACATTTTGCAAATGTAATGATGCAATAAAACTATTAAACAAAATGTTGTCACAGAACTATTTATGAAGCGTTGATGTAGCGTTTTGTTTGACGCGATGGTGCGCCCGCCTTTTAATATTTTGTTGGAGTTCTAAAGTGCCCTGGTTTGCAAATACATCTGCTAATTAAAAAAAAACATTAAGAACATAAAATAAAGAAAAACTATACAGGAATTACTTTTAATAACTGTTTTAAACAATAGGAGACTTGTCCCACCTCAATCCCAATTATATTTTCATGGAGGTCATCCGTGAATATTGCACGGATGACAGGACCAGCATCTTCGGAAACGCCTTTAATTTTATTAACATAACAAATCTATAAAGAAAAGAAATTATTTATATAATTTTGTATAATTATACATTTGTATTATTACCATTGCTGGGAAATCTTCAGACTCCAGCTTTTCCTCCAATTCGTTGATGGCCACTACGGTTCGCAGAAGCATTGCAGCGATTTTATCTGTGGCGCTGTCGCTTGTTTCGCCAGTCAAGCGACTAGCTTGACTTCTGCGCTCTTTGAGCAGCCACCTTACACTCCATTATCAGTTTGGATTGCGCCATCATTTCTGCCTTTGAAACAATATCTTAACGAAAAATTTGTATATGAAAAATGTTACAATTTACTTTATTTTACTTTATTTACATCAGAATTAATTTTCATTAACGTGTTGGCCAGTTGCTCTTGATTGGCATTGAGAACCCCTTGGCCATTTGAGTGTCAGTTGATTTTTAAAATAGTTTCCTGATTGGCCTCCAATTTTTCGATTTGAACCATCAACGTTTTTGGCCTTCAATTAGTTGGTTCAAGAGAGCACCTAAAATTAAAACATTAATACAACGGCCTTATTCATAAACGATCATTAAAGTTATACAAAATTCGTTTACTAAACCAACATTAGATTTAACAATAGTTTTGAATAAGGTTGGTAAAATTACTAACTTATATTTGCTGGATCGAAAGCAATATTTGATGGTTCACAGCTAAGGATGTATGTGCCTCGGCAATGCGTCTTGACCTGGGGCTAGTGTGCCACTGCACTCTTCAGCAGATTCGAAAATATTTCCTGAAATATCCACTTAAATTTTTATTAGTATGTACTATCATCATTATTATATTACAATATACATATTGTATTATATATTATTTTTATATATTATTATGTTTAAGTAGAGAATTCATGAAAAAGGTGTAAAAATTGGTATGAGCAGAAACTTATTATCATAAGGAATGGAGAAATATTTGTAAGATATATCTTCCCTTCTAATTGATATGCTTTCAGTACCTAAGTTACTTGTAACAACTATACCTAGTGCACTAAAAAGACTGGAGGGTTGTTCGAAAAGTTTTCAGTTTTCGGAAAACTTTGCAAATGTATTCTTCAGATGCATTTATTTCACTTATTACCTTTATGGGTCCTAAATTGTTGCTGAAACAAAAGCTATCTTTATCTTTCCTGTAATTTATAGAAAACTTCCCAACCTAAAATAGAGATTCGGATTTCAAGCTTCCTTTCTTCGAGCCTACGACATATTTGCTGCAAAATTTGGTTCGGTTTTTTGACAATTTTCTTGATATATTGCATATAATTTTCAAACTTATATGCCGAAAAAGAATCTAGCGGCCCAAACTGTTTGACACAATCAGGTAGGTGAAGTAAACAATGGACATTAAAACTGATTAGCTCACCGTATAATATAGCGAAATAATTGACAAAATCTTCCAAAATCTTTGGCAAATATTGGCTTGCATTCTATGACTTTTCGTTTTACAAAGCCTGACAGCACTATGAAATAGTAAAAAATGGTAATATTGGTCACAGATACACAATCTTTTAAAATGAAAATGCCCGTGTATATAACAAAACTGCCTAAACTCAGTAGATTTCCAATTACTGAGTTCATCTAAACTCTAGGTGTCGGCAAAATTCTGATGGGACATAAAAATTAAGTTTTCATTAATTTTACCCATGTTTGATTTAGAAATCAAAAGTTTCAACAATTTCTTTGTAACACCTAAATCAACCAGATGCATACTATTGGAAACTGAAACCATTTTAAAACCTGATTCTTCTAAAACACTTTTTGATTTTGAACTCTTCCCGGTGGTGAGCAGAATCCACCTCGAAGCAAAAGTTTCATCCGTTCTTATTAGGCCAGCTTCTTTCGAAAAACATACCCGTTTTTCTTTGTACATCCCGACTTGGCAACATTTAGAGCAACTATTCTTCCCATTATGAAACATCACACCTGTAACAAATGCCCTAGCTGGAGAATCACAAACAAATAAACGAACACTGAACTTAGTAGGTTTTATTTTGGATCCAACCTTCACACCATTTGCCTTAAGCACCCTCACTTCTGCACAAAAATCTTCCATAAAAGCATCCAAATTTTTGGCTTCGTAAAGCCTGAAAACAAGCAATCATGAATGGGTTTACGTCGGAAAACCTACGATAGATCCAAGAATAGGCGCACCCTGTTTGAACTTTTGAATATTTTAAACCATCAATTCCGACATCTATTGAAATTTCCTCTTTTCACTTAAGTAGTCAAATGTCCCTGAAAGAAAATACTTTTGTATGCCCAAATATACAAATTCTCCGTCAGAATTGAATACACATCAACATTTTCCCTCCTAGTACCAATAAAGTTTTGGCAGATAATGGTAGATCTTCTACACCTACTCTTTTAAAGTGTGCAACAAATCTTGCAACGCGCTTTGAGAAATATTGTTCCTAACATCCCATGCTTTTATCTCCTCACATTTATTGACATTTTTTCAGCTGAAATTCATCATCTGTCTCGATATGTATATTGTCATCCGATTCTGAGAATGTGGATGCTACTTCAACAATAGCAATTGGGACCTTTTCTAATTTAGTTGGATATTCTCTACTGCCACTCTGCTCAATTAATCTTTTATATTTCTGGAAATTACTTTCGTATGCCTTTTTTCTTTGAGAGGTTTTCCAAATATCGTTTACATTTTACATGAAACCTAAATAGAATGGGTCTTTCAAAATATCAAACGATTTATATATAAAAGGGCCAAGCAGAATTAAATATATTCAATTATAATTTTAAATTTTCTATATATTTAATATGTATTTAAATTTTTATAATGATAAAAATACTTATCTTATATTTGTTAAATATTTAAGTAATTTATTCACTTAACTCTTTTTCTATATTTTGGTTTCTTTTTTCCTAATATTACAATATATCTTTTATTGCTTTTTATATATTGTATATATATTTCTTTTGAAGTTTTTTTTGTTTTCTTTTATCCAAATTTCACTTGTTAAAATATAGTTTAATAATAAATACACTTTTCACTTCTATGGACGCTACAAATTAATTTTCCTAGAATCACCAAATTTCAACGTCAAAAAATGTCAAAATGCAACTCTTCGTCAAGAATGATGGAAATCCCTTCAAGAATGACAGTTATATGTTCTGTCAATTTATAACTCGGTCATGAATGATGAATATTTCTTCATCAATGGCAGCCATATGTTCTGTCAAGTTATAAATGTATTAGTAAATAGTTTTTGTGTGTATTAGTTTCGGTCATTCATTTCTTGTAGGGATAACTTTAAAACACAAAAATAATTTTTGTGAACAAAATAATAAATATAATGATGTGCTTCGATTCATACAATTATACAGAAGCCACGATTTCTAATAATTTTAATGAAATTAACATTTTTAGTTTTCTTCGTGACGCCATCTTGATACAATATTGATATGAAATTGAGTGCAGCCTGCGCCACAGCTGTCAATTTTTGTGAATTTTGACAAGCATTACATGTAAACATCTTGATAGCAAAACTTGGTCGTGTAACTGCAGTGTTAAGCATTAAACACATTCGACACAGCAGGCTACACGAACACCGATTGTATAAATAGAATACACACATTAATATGGTAACAAATATTTTGACGACAGCATGGCAACACGACTACACTACCGTTGTTGTGTCGTCAACTTAGATCTATTTCTGTTTTTCTTGGCGACAAAAATAAGTAAGTGATGCCAATATATCAGGAAATATTAAATATATAAGGTGTAAAAAAATAATACAGTATTTTAATTATATACACATATGTATGTATTCAACAAAAATGTTAATATTACTTTAATAATAAATATATTATAATTAATTAAGTTAATATAACAAATATATTTACGTTTCCATTTGCTGGTACGGAAAAGAAGAATTGTTAGAAAAAAAAAGTTATTCACGAAGTGGGAAATCTCCTAAAAGTCAGTACGGAGGGATTGGAAATTTTCGTCAAAAATAACATTAAATAATTATTTAGAATTGTGTGTTATTTAAAAACAAAAAAATTTATTTATTAGTAACGGCATTAAAATTCACAAGCCACAAGAAATCAACTGTCAAATATTCCGTGACCAAACACACCAGAATTTTCTATTTTGTTCTATGATATTTAGAAATTAATATATATGTATGAATTTATAAAAGTAAAATAGTATTTTAGGTCAGCTTTATATAATACATTACGATGCACTCGGGAAAGCGTCCATCAAATTATATAGCTCTAAACCGTAAATTTTGAAATTTTATATTTATAAAGAGTTAAATACACAGCTTTGTATACACATACATTTATTTTATGAAATTAATTCAGAAGATTCAGAGATTCACCGCATGCAAAAGAATAAGAAAAAATACCACTCTAGGTATTGTTTACGCTAGTTGCTTGTTAGTTTTCTATATTTGTTTATGTTTCGTTTTAGTTTATATTCAGTAAAATTGCTATAAACACACCAACAATTTGGTAACATAGTACCTTAAAAACTCACGCGAACCCTAAATGAACTGAGAATAAAGTTTAATGCAAACAAATGCAATCGTCTTTCAATATTTGTTTAAATCGTTGTAAAATATTCAACTTTGAAGCTCCACTTAACCTAATAGGCGTGACAGTTCCCAAAATGTACATGCATATAAGCATTCATAAAAATTTTCATTAATTCCAAATGCATTTTAAGTCAAATATTTGCTATAAATCTTACTAAAATTGATTTCAAATACTTTTTTTTACATGAATATACACAATAGTTGTTTTATTCTATTTTAATTTTATTGAAAATAAATTTTCTCCACTAAGCAATAATATAATTCTAATTTTCAAACGAAAACCGCTGAAATAAAACGAAGTGGCATTAAATATAACAGCTGTTTATGTCGCCTTTACGCACTCGCTTCCAAAATAATTAAGTAGCTGACTTTTTTACAAATGTTGCTGTGTTTGTGTTTTGTGCAGGCTGCTGTGTCGAATGTGTTTAGTGCTTTAAGCACAGCAGCTACAGCTACAATCTGCAAAAATAATTTACACGCGTTCTTATGGAATGTGTTTTTGAAAGGGCGTGTCTACACCGCATTTTGACCACCGTTGTAGCTGCCGTCAACTTAGATCTAATTCTATTTTTTTGGCTCAACACAAATTAGTAATTTTAATTTCATAAAAAAGTTATGTGCGATTGTTTTAGAACATTATTTTATGTATAAAGTTTGTATGTGAATGATAGATTTGAGTTGGTTAAAAAATCTCAAAAGAAGTGTGTTTTAAGTGATTTTTTAGTTCTCCTTCCAAACAATTATGTCTTGACTTTTTGGCTAAATGTAGCAACTACTGTGGTCGTAGTAGTCTGCTGTGTCGAATGTGTTTAATGCTTTAAAAGTGCTATTTAAAGAGAAAATACACAAAAATAGTATCAAAATAAATAGTAAAAATATTTATAACCAATTGATAAATTATTATATCTATTTTAACATATATTTTGTTCAGTATGCTATCAGCGCTGTCTTCATTTTAAAACAAATGACAAAGAAGTTAATAATAAGAGAATCGAAAGAGTGCTTTTAAACGAAGAAATAGCGAAAATCACAATAAATAGTGAAACAAATTATAATGAATTAATAAATTGTCATATCCATTCAAAATATTTACGTCAAAATGGCGCGAAAATTTTCGTAAACAAAGTATGAAATTTTGACAGCCTGAGAGGTAGAAAACGCATAAGAAGCTGTCATTGAACTGTTAAGTTTACCTTTGAGTGAATTTGGCTTGTATAAATCCAAACAATTTTAATTTTCAGGCATCGACCCATACATGGAATAAGATGCAAAGTTGTTAACTTTTTATGCCCAAAACGCGTTATTTTTTGGCGCGCTATATAAAATACTTTCAATTTAAATAAAAATCGATAATACGAATCCGCTTGCACCCACCTTGTAATAAATTCGCCTTGGTTTTAAACATTATACGCAATCAATAAATTAATAATCATTGATTTCTTTAAAATTAAACTTTTAAAAATTATTAAATAAAGCATTAAAAACAGCAAGAAGGAACTTTTTAATGCCAAAAAAAATATGTAGAGTTAAGATTGATTATCCTCAGTAAAAAAAATTCAAATAAACAATCTAATCTGGCTCATCTTCTAGCCGCAAAACCGATTGTATATGATATGTAGTGCGATTCTGTATCAATTTTAACAATACTTGTTATTGTTAAAAATAATAACAACTGAATTGGCGATTTTGCTATTCTGTAGCCAGATATTTAACAACACTTGTTATCGTGTTGTTATTAGAGTCAGCTGTTTGTTGTTAATAAACAACAAAGTGATTGTAGTAGTTTAATTTCGTTAGAGAAAACAACATAAAATTTTATTATATTTGTATATTAAATAAAGTTTTGAAAAATAAATAAAATTTGTGAAATGGCATTTGAATATTTGGGGTATAGTTTGTCAACACAAGAGCAGCAAAGCAGTTTGAGTGTAAGTCGCCGTTTACTACGAGAGGAGATAATCCTTTTGATCTGCCAATCACGGAGTTCGAAAACTTTATCGTTTAACTCGGAACTACGTTTCCAAATGCTTAAAATATATAAAAAATGTAAATTGCTCGCAGCGGCGGCAAAATTTTTCAATTCTTCTTTGCACTTTTCGTTATTTTGACATGTTTTACAGTGCTGCCACCAGACTTACATTTTTCTCGATGTTGTTAATTATAAGTTAGAGAATAGCAAAATCGTTACTGCAAACAACAAAATAAATTGACAACATAACAATCTCTATTGTTAAAAGTTACAGAATCGCACTACTGATCTGTTATAGGTATCATTTGAATTTATTTTCGCACACACATCTAATGGTATATCATAATTTTCAAGACAACAGTTTT
Source organism: Eumeta japonica (assembly GCA_005406025.1). Taxonomy (NCBI): domain Eukaryota; kingdom Metazoa; phylum Arthropoda; class Insecta; order Lepidoptera; family Psychidae; genus Eumeta; species Eumeta japonica. Next base: position 1,342 of record BGZK01004782.1, on the reverse strand, counting down.
TGGTTATTAGGCCATATATAATGTGACTTACACGGTGGTTACACGATTAGGTTTTACTTATCAATTTTTAATGCATTCTCTTTTTTTCACTAATACACTCACAATTTCAAAAATTGATGCGAACTTGTCGACAATTTTTCTATCCATAGAAGTACATCAAGTTACCATCAGGAAAACAGCTGACGGCAGTTTTTCGCTTGATCCTGAAAATGTGAATGTGTTAGTAAAAAAATAAGAGTGTATTAAAATTGGTAAAACGATCGATGTAACTCCCTGAATTCTTAGATATGTATGTAATTACATGCCATGTATGTATGTATTACCTGATTTTGAGAAAACAGCACTGATTTAGTTTAGTGAGGCTAGATAAAATTAGATCCAGCCGAATATAACCATTATACATACATATGTACTTATTTTTGTTAACTAAATTTGGTATTTACCTATGTACATAGTTCTTGTATTTAAATTCTGTATTACTATATATTTATTTATTTTTTTTTTTGTTTTATTTTAAGTAAGCAACGTTTTTTACTTCTGTATAAAATAATAAAATTATAATATAATCCGCATGCATTTTGTGTAACGACATGAAAATATAAAGAGACGTTTAAAGTATGCGGTCAGTAGAAATGCATTTTCGCGCTCTTATCAAAGAAGGAGCTCTGAATGAAACATAAAATAACAACAAATCATTAATAGAAACTATTTACTGTAATCGCGTTTATTTCTGTGAAATTACCGTTAAATTCTGCAATTTGCAATTCAGGCATTGCTGCGTAAAATCGGAAGAAGTAAAAATCGCATTACACCTATGGAAAATTTTGCATATTTATAAATAAATCCAATAAGGTGAAACAAAATGCCAGATTTGAAGTCAGCTGTTGCATTAACTAGTGCCACAGTAGATAAAATGTCGCGCCGTGACATGTTGGAATGGGTTAATAGCACAGTTCATGGGCAATATAAAAAATAGAAGAGCTGTGCTCTGGTAAGTGCTTCAATCACGTACATTTGTACTTACATGCATGCATACTTACATACATACATATATGCATATGTATGTTCGTATACACTAATGTGCATACATACAAATTTCGTTTTAGAGTTAGCATATTGCCAAATGATGGAGCAATTATTTCCCAGCACAGTGGGTTACAAAAAATCAAATGCAATGCGAAATGGAACATGAATTTTTACACAACCTCAGATTGTTTCAGTCCGCATTTACAAAATGAACATTGATAAATCTGTTCCCATTGATCGCCTTATAAGGGAAAATTTCAGGATAATTTTGAATTTTACAATGGTTTAAGAAGTTTTTCGATGCACACTCAGCGGG
>BGZK01004781.1:0-11609 GCA_005406025.1 Eumeta japonica | reverse complement strand
AATTCTGCTTCAAAGCATTAAAATTTTTAGGTTATCTGTTTTCGAAACAGTTAAATAAACAAACTGTTTAATTTATGTTTAATAAATTAACATTTTTGAAAACTTGATATATATACATACGTCAACTATGTCGTATTAAATGAAATCTATACAAACAATAGTTGTTTATTCAAGAACATTTTACACTTGAAATGTATAAAATATCATTCAAACGAAATAAATGTAAAATAAGTTGAAGTAATTCATCATATTAAATTAGAAAGAAGGTTAAATTTACAGAAATTCATGCGAGAGAAGCACTTAAATGTGATCTTGGACTTTTGAATTCATATAGGACCCGCATGATATTTCGCAGTTTATTAACCTTGTTTTATATAAAATTTCTGAAACAAATCAACTTTTTTTAACAGGAAATTATGACATAGATCCTGGCTAAAGTATTAATTTTTACAACACTGCAGAGAAAAATGTAAAATCACCCAAAACACATTAGCGCTAAATGCACTGCAAATTGGCTAATTAGTGACAAAAATCGATTGATTTATTTTTTTAAAAGAAAATGAAAAAAATATTACTTAAGCATTGTGCGCAAAATCTTAGTGAATATACCAAAATTGTAAAATATAACAGGAAGAATGAACCCGCTATTGTAGATTTGTTTAATCGGACACTTCTATTAGAATCTTATCCAAACACATATTTATACAACGAAATTGGGTATGTATATATATATGTAATAAAATAAAAAAAAAAAATAAAAACTGGTGCCGATCACTTATGCTGAAAGTGTATTAAAATTACGAAAAGTTTATTATGTTCGTTGGCCAAAATTGCTTCACGTTACTCATGCAAGGTACGGCTTATACTTTATTTAAATAGTCAGTTTCCTGCATATCATTTATAACTTTACAGTAAATTATAAAATACAAGAGAGCCTGTTATATAGTAAATTTACTACTTAATAATAAATTAATTGAATGTTTCATGGTAGAGTCACATTTGTCAAATATTTGCCGAGAAAAAACGTGACTAACAGACAGGCTAAGTTCGCATGCATTTCCTTTAAATCCATTTTTTTAATATGGGGTTTTAATTAATCAATTTCAATTGTGATATAAAATCAAGTTAATCACCCTAAACCTGAGCAAATATTTGTCAAGGCTGACTGTCAAATTTTCTTAGTATTAGTAAATTTTTCCACATTGTTTCTAGTTCTGCTCTGCAGTTCTGAATTTAAAAAAAATTTTTATTGACTGTTACTTTTACTGATATTAAAAACAAAACAAAAATACCATTCTAGAGCACATTGATTTCATTAAAATGGTATTAACGTTATTAACGCTATGTTAGTCACCTCGCTTACACTGATACGGCAGGCAAGGGCTTTTTCTCAATTAATACCACAGTGTCAAGAAACAAATTATATTTATCTTTTAAGCAAGCATTATTTTAAAGCTAAGAACCGTTTATATGTAAAAACTTTGAACCAACTTGAGCTTTGTTTTTATTATAGTTTGGAAAAAATGCCAATATTTAGGTCAAAAAGAAATTGGGCATAAGAATAATATATAAACTTAATAGAAAAAAATATATAATATGATATTAATCATGGTAAAACTAAATCACTATAACTTAAAGTCTACAACTAATGAAATTTTTGAAAATTTCTATATACGATTAAAAATTAACTTTAACATTTTTTCAACTTGAAATTGCATACTTGCCTTCACAAAAAAAAAAAATAATAATAATAATAAAATATAAAAAAAGTATTTTAACAGTAATCTGTTAATGTTGTTACAATGGCCATAGAAAAAATTAAGGTATAGATAGAATTAGACGGTATTCACTTTACGCAATTATCTCTCCAAACAATTTTCACATTTCTATTTAACTAATTTCAAGCAATTATTTTGACAGTCTGTTCGATCCCGTTTTATTTACTGTTTCTAAAAAAGTTGTGGCTACAATTTCGTAATGTAAATACCATCTCAAGCTGTGAATTCCATTAATGATAAAAGTATATATATAAAAACTTAAACCTAAAATGTGTTATTATCAGGCAATATTTCTTAAAAAATTTATTTAATTGTGTTAATTACACAACCCTTATTTTGAATTATTTTCTGTAAAAATTTATTTTGCTTAATTAATGAAATTGAATTTTACTAAACCAAATTTTTCATGTCTCTTCAATTAAGACTTAGAATTAACATTAGGTTTTGTATTTTTTTTTTTTTTACAGAATATACATATATAATTTTTATATATATGTTGTAAATTTGTAAAAAAAACAAGATGTAGTCAAATGAATATCTTTTAAAGTCGTTGTTATTCTTGCAGGCAAACAAAATAGATTTGTTTAAATTCCGTTGTATATTTATAATAATATACATTTATAAAATTTTAATTTAAATTTAAATTTTCAGTGCCTGCCAGATGAATGGAGGTGATTTATATTCTTGCTTTTTGTATAATTTTTATTAAAACCATTTTCACCATAAATATGACAACGCCTAATCGCAACATTTTATGAGTGATTTGCTTATGGTTATGATCTAGTTTGTTTTGTTGGTTTTTCGATACAACTTTCATCCTGAAGTCATAATCAATCCTTCATATATAGATTATGTTACTACAAGAGAGTGTTAGATGTGCTAAAGTTAAGTTGCTTCTTATAAAACCTTCGTTGTGCTTTTTTTTCGATAAAAGTTGGCATATTTTATCGTCAAAGTTTTGTTTTTATTTTCCCAATGAAGAATGTGTGTTATTACCTGATGAGTTATTGTTTCCTGTTGATGAACTATTTTGATTGTTATTGCTTTGCTGTGGTATGTATCACAGCGTCTGCAGCAAAGTAAATAAGGTACTCGTGGTGTTCGTGGTAAGGACATGATTTTCACTGACGGGCTTTACAGAACTGTCGTCGTAACGTAGCCAACTACCATAGCCAGTATGGTACACATCGGTTATGTAATGCCCTTTAGTGGCCTCTTTGCCATCATGATAAACAACAGCAAAAGACGATAAGCTCGTTGTTTTGCGGAGTACTTTTGGAAGCCAAAATTTCTGTTTGTAAAAATAAAAACAAATTATTAAAAGATATAATACGTAGTTTTTGAGCTTTATGAAGAAATTATAAAGAAACAAATTATAAAAGTTTAACCAAAAACGAAATGCAAAGAAAAAATAATTAAACAAAATAAAGGAAACACAGACATTAAGTAGCACTGGGCAAACAAAAATAGCTCTCGCGTCATCATAATTATATGGAGAGTTTTGGGTCTCACTCGCACTAGTTGATTGATTTGCCTCAACAAGTTAGCGATTATTTGAGCTATTACATTGTCAACCTCATTGATAGTTCTTATGTGAAGACATAAGATGTATACAGTCAGTCACAAGAATCTTAAAATATTCTGTTAATACCCTCGTGAGCATATGCGTCTCAGATACTCCATAATGTGCACATAGACTTTGCAAATTTATTTTGTAATGTATATATATGAATGAAAAATATCTTTCTAAGCAAATATGTCGTGAGATTTTTAGTTTTGGGCAAATTTTTGCATCAACTTTATTATGTCTTAAACATATGAGTTTGTGTTATCAGTATGTGTTGTATTTCTTTATAAATACCTTCAGTAATACTACATATAAATTGTGTCCAATACTAAGGAAAGTTGTTTAATAACTAAAAGAAATAATAATATGTGCTTCCCCGGAAAAATTTTAAATTTGAATTTATTTTGCACATAACTCATTGCTTACTGAAGAGTTTCTTCCCAATTTTCTTTTTATTATGTAAATTGTTGCCAAATTAAAACTTATTTCGGGAAAATTGAGGGAAGAAATCTCTCGGACAATACATGACCATGATTCAGAATTATGAAGAAAAATATCTCTTAATATCTAATATACTAACCAAGATCAATGGCAACTGACAGAACAATATTCGCATAAACATACGCAAGGCCGCCGAAGAAGTGAAAGACCCACCCACGGCTGTACGACGAATAATCGCCCAAAGTACTAAAATGAATATTCACCCAAAATTTTTAGGCAATTTAACATAATGTCAAATCACAAAAAAAAAACTCAATTACCTAAACAAAATAAAAAATCTTCCAACAATTTTGGGCGATAATTCATTGTAATTAAATAACCCTAAAAATATAAACAATCACCAAAAACTATTCACTGTACACACATTTTTAAAAGTTGGCTATTCATCACTTTGAACAATTGGGTAGTCGTTCATCGCCAAACAAATAATTTATTTTTACAAGATAGCTTAGACGTTTATTCCGTTTTCCATTTTGGGCGATTAAGTGCTCAGGCAATTGCTAACTTCGAAAAATGTATGCAACAATATTTATGGAATAACAAACACGAGGCTTCGCTTTGTAAATCTTTTCTGTCCAGCCGGCTTTCGGTCGGACGCAAGGATTTTCTCCTCTACAATATAAAAGCAACGGGCTTCGTTTCTTAACCTTTCTGTTACTTCCAGCAGAGCTACTCGACACCGAAATTGAGAAAACAGCCTGAGCATGGAATGCAATTAAATTGTTAGCCCTAAATAGAAATCAATGGAAGTTATTTGTTGTGGCTCCCCATGCTCCACTTTTGAACAACGGCATTATAAACATATTCAGATTCAGAATACTTTTCCCAAATGTGCTCTTTTTTATTTATTATGTCTGAGTATATTACGTCATTTTATTCTTTCATACGGATTGAATTTTATTATCGGAACATAATTCGTACTTAAATACGCGCAAGTTAAGAAATTTAATAATTTTCTTTCGATTTGAGGGACACTGATATTTTATAATCCAAATCTGACTATTTTTATACACAGAACAACTTCACGATAATACTATCTGCACTAAAAAATAAAGAACACAACCCAAAAGCAACATACATACATAATTTCTAAAATTCTAATACACAAGTAAGCAAAAGTTTTGACAAATCAATTAATATTGTGAAGGGGAAAATTTAATTAATATGCCTAGCAAATTTGGACATATGTAGATAAAAGTGAAAACCACTATAATATAATTAGTACTCCAGTAAGTAATTGCTAGGTTTCTAAGGTAATAAAAATTGAAGTTCTATAGGAATTTTGTTAACACTTACTTGCATCGATTTTGAGTTCAACCGGAACTCAACCTTTTTATAATTTTGTACAACCATCCGAACGGTAATCGAACCATTTTAGATGCAGTATTAGAACTGGTGGCAGTTTCTCAAGATTCATCTGTTGCCATGCTACAACTTCCTGTTTACTCTTGCTACCAGTAACACCTTCCAGTTGATCACGACCAACTAAAATTTCTAAAGCTTCTTTCACCGAAGCGGCTTTCTGTAAATAAATATTTGGAAATGAAATATTATACACATTAGTATGAAAATATGTTATTTGAAATATTTGTATTACTTCAATATTTAATTGTAAGGTAAAGAACGGTTGTATAACATCAGTTGAATGTTCACCTTCGCGTTGTAAACGTGAACGTAATTCTCCCCTGAAAATATCACTCAACGGTGTGCAACCAAAATCTGTTTGACGTGTAACACTGCCTTTATTGCGGTTATTGCAAATCATCTAAAATGTTAAATACAAATAAATTATAATAAAATGCATTTAAAAAATATTAATCATATAATTCTAACTGCCAAACATCACCTTCCTCCTCTGGTGGCTCAGTTGGTATTATAGAACAGTGTTTGGTTTCGCTATTAATTTTATTACCTTAAAAAATTATTTTAACTGTTAGCTCTATTGAACTTCTCAAGTGTTTTATTTTCATTTTATTTCATTATTTCATTTTACATAAATCAGCGTTAAAAAAGTAGAGACAATAACTATTAAGGATTTCAAATAATCTGATTTATAAAAATGATTTACAAATGTTAGAATTACAGAAAATCAACAAGAGATTAAGGTACTTAAAATTAACTTGAATTAATACACAATTTTGAGGTATGAATGCCACAGTAACCAGCCTTTCATCCTTCATATTTATGGTAAAAATAATGTTCAATAAATAAATAAATAAAACAAGTAAGAAAGCTATATTCGACAGGGAATTTTAAATACCCTGCACAAAACTAAAGTCAATGTGCACGCACTTAGATATTCAGTAAAAGCAAATAATTTTTTTTTTGCCACCAAAAATGGTTTTAATTGTCTACGTCTCTAAATACTTGAAAATCGTCTTTTAATCCGAATTTTGCACTTTCCACCAATAATTGCTTTTGTTTGCGAATAGGCCAATCACAAAAAACTTCTTTATTTAGTTACAGATATCTATTTTTTACGACTACATGCCCATTTTTTGTTAGAAAGTGTTCAGGTTTACCAAAAAGTTTTATTTCTTGAAATATTGGTATTCGCTATATCTCGGCTATATATCCACCGATGTCCAAAAATTTTGTTTGTTTACTTCTAAATACCCGTAACGTACTATCATGTATGTTTTATAGCACAAAAAAAGCGTTTTAGTTTACTAAAACTATGGACCAATGTCCAAAAGAATATATTTTGTTTCTGATATCTATTTTTTACGACTACATGCTCATTTGAGGGTTAGAATGTGTTCCAGTTCACCTATAAGTTAAATTTCTTGAGATATCCGTTTTCGCTATATCTCGGGTCCAAAAAATTTTTGTTTTAATTCAAATTAGCTGTGGTTTACTACCATATATGTTTCTTTTTGGCACAAAAAGCGTTTTGACTTATTAAACGCCCGATTTCTTTAAAAATCGGTTCTAGCCATATCCGGCTATATATTAACCGGTGTCAAAAAACATTTTTTTGTCACAGATATCTATGTTTTACGACTACATGCATTTTTGTAGTAAGAAAACGGCAGTAGTTCACTACCGTATGTGTTTCTTAGTAAGGAAAGGCGTGTTAGTTCATAAAACCCCCCGATTTCTTCAGAAATCGGTTTTCGCTATATCTCGGCTATATGTGGATGTCGAAAAAATTTTTCGTCACTAATGACTAAGTCAAATCCGAATATTTATTTTAAATCAAAATAAATTTTCAAAATTTCCATACAAAATGCAATTTTTTCCGAGTTACCGCGGTGTTTCTGATATATCTCAGCTATTCGTGAACCGATTTTGCTGAATTTCAATAGTACTGCCCGCATGAGGAACTGAGACATGTTTAAATTCAAGTTTCTAGCTCTTATGGTTTTCAGAAACGGTATTTCAACTTACTACAGCAGACGGACTCAGCTTAAATAACTTTCCTATTGATGATGATCAAGAATATATATACTTTATAGGGTCGGAAATGAGTATTGAAAAATTTACACACGGAATCACAAACTTATGTATACCCTACACAGTATGTGAAGGGTATAATAAATAAATAAGCAGTACACAAAAATCAACCGGTTTTTCTTTTTGTATATGAAAAAAACACTTATTTTTCGCATAAAGTATATAATAACTGATTTACAGGTTTACTTAATTAAGCTTAAGCTAAAGCAAAAAATTATCTTCCACTGAATTTTATGACTTAAAGTAATTGAATTTTAAAATGTTTTCCATACCTCTAACATTTCATCGTTTAATTTGTTGAGTATATAACTCAAGAACTCTTCGGCATCTTCTTGTCCTTCAACATGCTCTTCTGCGACTATCATTCCATAATTTGTAAATTTCTGGTCGGTTCAAAAGCAGAATCACATTGCAAATCACCGCCCAAATCATCTTTATTTCCTTTGGCAACTTTAGTATTGCGTAACCGTAAACCAGCGGGTAAATTTGAAAAGTTCGACATGAATGTTATCCTGCACAAAAAAAAATCGCATAATTAAAAAGAAGCAATCAATATTTTATTATTATTAATCCTAAAAGATAATTATCATTCATTCTTCAGATAACAGCGTTTGGAACTATTAAAGCTTTTATTGTTAAGAATATTTTTATGAATTGGAAAGTCTAAATTAAAACCAAAGCACAAGAAATAATTTAAAATAAACTTTGTTGAAACTCAACAAAGAACTTGAGTATTGGGAGGTGTCATAGAATCTGAATCAGGATTTTAATTAAAACTTTTAAATTAGTACAATATAAACGGCGAGAATTTATAAAGGAATAAGAACAAGAAAAAACTTTGAAAAACTTATATAGAACCCAATAGTCACAAAATTGCAAAAATTCATGAAATATTGGCAAAAAAAAAATTTTTTTAATTTATGAATTTTATGATTTGGATATTAACAGGCTATTTTTATGTTTTTTTTTTTTGTGATTAACTGTAGCAATTAATAAAAATCTTATGTATTTCATTTACTTTCTATCAGGTTTAAGTTCATGTTTATAAAGTTTTACTCTGCAGTGATTAATGTTACGTATTTAAGTTCAAAGTTCCTCCGCCAAAAGGTTATAAAAGTTATACATACATTTTACAGTAACGCATGGCTCAAATTCAAAAAAGAAGTTGTTCGTTTTTCATCAACACATGATTCAAATTAAACAATCACGCGTAAAATTTGAGAGAACTTGAAAAATATTTTTTATCACCATAAAATAGCACCAAAACGGTGTTACTTTAAAGTTTAAAAATATTTATTGTTTTGATATAACATGTGTAACGCAATATAAAGTTAAAAATATCTTTATATTCCTGACAAAACTGTGGATATTGAATTAAAACAAGAAACTAAGCTTTTGCGTTTTCTGTTTGATTTTAAGAAATTTACTCACAGGGCGTTTACTGTTGGAGACTTCACATAAGTTGGCAGCTATAGACCATAAATTGTACAAAGGTGCAGAAGCGCTTAGTATTGAGTTATATAACAATAGTTTGAACGATTTGTAAGGCCTCTTGATTATTGTGGCCCAGTCGCTTTTGTATTTTGTTAAAAAGTCCGCAAACTTAACGGAATATTCGTCCAGATTAGCCAGAGAGTTTCTGATGTAATTGTTGCTCTTGTTGTTTTTGATATTTGTGGCTGTTGTTGATGCAGGTGCGGGTAGATTTTGAGACGAGGCTGCTGAGTAAGACAAAGTACCAGGAGGACAATTGCGGAGGTGGCGACGTTGAGTTAGATCATAAGGAGCCACCTTAGCTACAGGTTTCTTGTTATTTCCAGTGGTGGTAAAGTTATGGTGATGGAAGCTGTTGATGACAATGTTGCATTTTGTATATTTGTCGAGGCATTTGTGTTAGAAACAGCCGATGTAGCAGCATTTGTGCGGCTGGTGAATAGACTTGCCCAAGAAGGTGTAGAAGATGCTGCCGGTGGTTGTTTGTAACGGTGGTGCTAAATTTATAGCAGGTGTATTGAGGCTTCGCCTGTATTGCTATTGTTTCAGACTGCTGTTGCAATATTTGCGGCAGTGCTTGTGCCACTATTCTGATTTGAAAAATTATGTTTCTTTGTAGCGAATGCTGCAGTGTGGTGTTGTGATTGTTGCTTGAAGGAATCGTTGTTGAGGCACCGACAGCCGTATTTGCAATCGTTGACCTGACTGTTGCGTTTGCTGTACCAGGTCATTGGTTGAGGTTTGTTGCGACTCCTGCTGTTGAAATTGATGCGGAGCAACAGAAGTTGAAGCCGTTGATGTAGATTGTGACGTTTGTTGTTGTTGCAAGTGACCCTTGTCGCTGGATTGGCTAGTTTTACGTTCTAAAGTGCTTGGAGCACTTGAAATGGGTGAAGAAGGCATTTTCATGGCTCCATAATTTCTAGTCTGCGGCTGATGTTGCTGTTGTTGATAGTGATAGTTTTGTTGTTGCTGATAACTGTGATGATGCTGATTAGTATAAGTTCTTGTGCCATGCGTATGAGAACTGGACGAATTTTGATTGTTTGATTGTTTGTTAAAACTTCCACTGGTATGAGTAGGAAGGAGTGGCTGTAACAGCCACGGTATTTGTTGACTTTTATGCTGCGATGAGTTTGTCCATGACATTGTTTTAGTTGCAGTTTGTTGCGACTGTTGCTGATGAGATGAATTATCATGGTTGCTGCTGCTGCTGTTCGAACCATGACTATGATGATAATCATATTTACGATTGCGAGATGTGTGTTGTTGATTAAACATTTGCGAATTTTTACGATTTTCATATGTTGATTGATGGTGTTGTTGCTGCTGCTGTTGATGGGGCTGTTGTTGCGGCTGTGATGATGATGAAGTTTGGTATTGATTTTGCTGTTGCGTTGTTGGCACTGCCTGTTGCTGTGGCATTGGTTGAATTTGCAGCTGTTGATGTTGTACATCGCTTTGTTGATTTTTCCCATATTGCTGCTGCTGTTGATGCTTATATTGTTTTTCTGTTGATTGCCGTTGCTGATAAATTGAATTGTTTGAGCTTGTATTTTCTATTGTCGTTTCTACAGCTAGATCTGCGCTTGTTGTGGCATCAGCCGTTACTTTGGGTATTTTATTACTATTGTTCTGTGCTTCTTGTTCATCACATATTAAGATTGGAGCGTTACTATAGTTATTTGATTGCACTGCTTTCAATAAAGTTGTCTGAGTTTGCAGTTGTTGCTGACGTGGAGGCTGGTGTTGATATTCGGTTTCTAAATTATTAATAGGTTGTTGTATCACCTCTTCGTTGAGACTTGTAACTGATTCACTTGATTGTATGCCCGTATTTCCACCAAATACGTGTAGATTGTTTTCAATTGCATTATCTACAAATAAATTAAACAGAGTTGTTTCGTTAATAAATGTAAGCAGATTTATTATAAAAAGGTATATATTTTTTTTAATTAATTCTTACATAATAGGACAACGAATGGTTTTAAAAACACGTTAAATAAATACAAGGAAACCAATACAAAGAGCGAAAAAATTGCAAGTCACAAATGGTTTTAAAATAGTTTACGCAGAGCTAAAACAGAACACAGCGGACACAAAAGTGTTTTACAACTGATTTGAAATCTTTTTTCTATGAATGTCATTTCTCGAATTTTCGCGCGTTTCGCGTTTCGTGTTTTTTAAATAGCTTTTCACCGTGTCAGTTTCACCCTTAACAAAGGTAAAGCATTAAACACATTCGACACAGCAGCTAACGACTACAATCTGTCAAAAATAATTTACACGCGTTCTTATGGGAGCTGTCATTTTGAAAGGGCGTATCTACACCGCATCCTGATCACCGTTGTAGCTGCCGTCAACTTAGATCTAATCCTATTTTTTTATGACAACACAAATTATCGATTTTAATTTCATAAAAAAGTTATGTAAATGATTGTTTTACAGCAATGTTTGTATGAATAAAGTTTATATGCGAATAACAGATATGATTTCGTTGAAAAATTTCAAAAGCGTGTTTTAAGTGATTTTCATGTCGTTGACTTTTACTACAATGTAGCCAAGCTACGGTGTTCGTGTAGTCTGCTTGCATCCAATGTGTTTAATGCTTAATACCAAGTTAAATATAGCTGAATTAACCAACTGTTTACAATTTACAATACAAACTGCAAAGTCAGAGGGTTGCTTCTTAAAATTACAATTGTTATATTACAAGTAAAATACATAGAAATAAACATCAAACTTTGTAAATTTGTTATTGCTTCCATATGCATTTTAGCGGTAAATAAAACACCTGTAACTTTAGGGAAATA